>JARQOD010002393.1:0-78471 GCA_033576555.1 Oophaga sylvatica
AGCAGGGGAACAGCTGACATTACTGAACCCCAGTAACACAGGAGCAAGTGTTGACTGTGCTAACAGCACTTCCGAGCAACAACTGGCGGTGTTGTAGCCCAGGGATGAGAAGAGAACATGGTGGAGGCAGCAGGACTTTTTGCCGTACACACAGCAGGGGAACAGCTGACATTACTGAACCCCAGTAACACAGGAGCAAGTGTTGACTGTGCTAACATCACTTCCGAGCAACAACTGGCGGTGTTGTAGCCCAGGGATGAGAAAAGAACATGGTGGAGGCAGCAGGACTTTTTGCATTTCACACAGCAGGGGAACAGCTGACATTACTGAACCCCAGTAACACAGGAGCAAGTGTAGACTGTGCTAACAGCACTTCCGAGCAACAACTGGCGGTGTTGTAGCCCAGGGATGAGAAGAGAACATGGTGGAGGCAGCAGGACTTTTTGCCGTACACACAGCAGGGGAACAGCTGACATTACTGAACCCAGTAACACAGGAGCAAGTGTTGGCTGTGCTAACAGCACTACCGAGCAACAACTGGCGGTGTTGGAGCCCAGGGTCAAGGAGGATGTTTAAATACTATATCAAGTATTTTCCTTGTTACGTGTCAATTAAAAATGTCTATACTCCAAACAAGAGAAATATAACCTTTAGTACCATAAGATGATGATTTAACTTAAAAAAATATATGTAAATTAATAATTTACAAACATAAACGCATACATTAACATGTTGAAAAGCAATGCAAACCACAATTAAAATAGGTTAAATAATCTGCTATACGGTTTAAAATAAAAGCATACAAGTACATATCAGAATCCATTAATGATGGCTAAGTAACAGTATGTACACCATTTTTATTGTGTAGACAATGAATGGCTGACTTAAAAACATAAGCAGCATTACAAGTTATCTTTGTTATTCATAAAACTTTACATTTGGTGAATAATATCACTAAAATTTTTTAAAAAATATCTAAAATTTCCATCATGTAATACTGATAATATGTGCCAATCATTTATATTAACAAACAAAAAATTTAAAAAGTGCATAGTGCAGAGTGAAAACAGATATTTATGCCTGACTGTGGACTTGCAAGCATGACAACGGATAGATAAGGTATATATAGATGAGACTGCATAGCCACAGATGGTGAATGGCGATGTAATACTGTACCTCAATAAAGTGTGCGTTACTACTACATCCTTTTTTTTATATAGCTTTATAAAAGGTTACGTGCATGTATGGTTGCGCCTTTGTTTGGACGCACAGACTGGCTTCCTGCTGTGACACGTTGGGTATTGGAGCGTCTGTACGTCTTATGACGCAGACTAACATTCATGGTGCGCATCGTTCATCATCGCAAGCGTACCGACAACACAAAGGGGTTGTCATGACTGCTTTACTCAGTAAACATGCACCTATGATGAAACATACACGCATGTGCCCTATTACATAACAAGCTACAAGAAAAACGAGTGTGAGGTGTGACACAGCTGTTTTGTTAAGGTACAGTATTATATCGACATTGTACAGGTGTCGCTATTCAGTCTGATAAATAGATATCATTCACCTATTCCATCAGTTGTCGTTCTTTCAGCACCACTTACAGGTATATATTTTGCTATTGTGACTATGCACTATTGACTTTACCAAGGTAATGCATGATTTTTGTTAGCGATTATCATGTTTACATGAAGGACCTTTATGATATGGGCTGTTATCTTTCTAATTAAATATGTATTTTTTAAAATGACACAAATATAAGTAATGTTGAAGAGGACTATTCCTACATGCATTGTTTGCACAATATTACAGGTGTACATCACGTCCCTTAATCAACATTGGATTATTATATTTACTTGTATGCTTTTATTTAAAAGGCAAGAACACTGAAGTATAACCTTCGCACTGCAGCAGTTGTCAAAGTTCAACCAACATTATGCACTTACAACATTGCAGCATTTGAGTCATGATGTGAGTTGGATTTGTCTAAGCTATGGAGTGACAAGGTTGACCATCAGTATCCTATAGCATAAGTAGGCTTTTGTGTTTGCATTTGTTTTCGACATGTGCATATCTGTAATAATATGTCACAATTATTTTGTTACAGATTTGTGACAAAGACTAATCATTTTATGGTTTTAAAGTTGACGTTTCAAATGTTTACAGCTTAGAAATCAGGGTGTAGCCTCATATCTATGTGTAGCACTAGACACTTTGACATGTCATGTTTTTTTAACCATGATTAGGTAGCTAGCAGTAATTTTTGCCGGACACACAGCAGGGGAACAGCAGGCGTTACTGAACCCCACAAACACATCAGCGATTGTTTTCATCTGTGCATCTAACACTTCTGAGCAGCAACTGGCGGTGTTGAAGCCCAGGGTCAAGGAGGGTGTAGGCAGAGGCCTAGTATGAGATGTTTGAAGTTGAATTTGTAGTTAGCAGCAGTAATTTTTGCCAGACACACAGCAGGGGAACAGCAGGCGTTACTGAACCCCACAAACACATCAGCGATTGTTTTCATCTGTGCATCTAACACTTCTGAGCAGCAACTGGCGGTGTTGAAGCCCAGGGTCAAGGAGGGTGTAGGCAGAGGCCTAGTATGAGAAGTTTGAAGTTGAATTTGTAGTTAGCAGCAGTAATTTTTGCCAGACACACAGCAGGGGAACAGCAGGCGTTACTGAACCCCACAAACACATCAGCGATTGTTTTCATCTGTACATCTAACACTTCTGAGCAGCAACTGGTGGTGTTGAAGCCCAGGGTCAAGGAGGGTGTAGGCAGAGGACTAGTATGAGATGTTTGAAGTTGAATTTGTAGTTAGCAGCAGTAATTTTTGCCAGACACACAGCAGGGGAACAGCAGGCGTTACTGAACCCCACAAACACATCAGCGATTGTTTTCATCTGTGCATCTAACACTTCTGAGCAGCAACTGGCGGTGTTGAAGCCCAGGGTCAAGGAGGGTGTAGGCAGAGGCCTAGTATGAGATGTTTGAAGTTGAATTTGTAGTTAGCAGCAGTAATTTTTGCCAGACACACAGCAGGGGAACAGCAGGCGTTACTGAACCCCACAAACACATCAGCGATTGTTTTCATCTGTGCATCTAACACTTCTGAGCAGCAACTGGCGGTGTTGAAGCCCAGGGTCAAGGAGGGTGTAGGCATTAAATATTGAGTTATTGCCTTGTTACGTGACCATTGCAAATGTATGTACTTCAAACAAGAATAAATGAAGTTTTACTAGGACAATAAAATGATGAATTTAAATTCCAAGAATAGAAAAATATTTATACTTGAGAGTCCGCTGTGGTTGATACCGTTTAATGGATAACTGAAAATATGGTAACAAATTCCAAGCTTTCCAGACTACTCAGGTCTCTTCATCAGGCTAAGACTAAAACAAAAAATGAAGAATCACATATTTCTACACACAACAGGACACAGGAATAGGTAAGACAAGTGAGGGAGGGACAAGTGAGGGGAGACCGGCCAAAAAATGAGAACAAGGATGAATTATCAGCGCCACACAATAAGAGAAAAAATAATGGATTTACCTGTGGCAAAACACTTTTGTATGCCCGGTCATAGCATGATGGATATGGAATTACTGGTATTAAAATATAACTTCAAATATGAGAAAGATACAAAGGTTTCAGAATATAAGCTCATCATGACCTTTGACACTGTTAGTGATGGAATGAATAGATCACACGGATTTATGTCATTCTATATCAATTAAGGAATCTGCGTCTCTGCCCTTCCAGGGCATGAGGGCAATAAAAATTTCTATCCTTATCTAGGAACTGTTCCAATATTTATGTTCATCCCTCTGTTATAATGACAGTTCTGCTACACGTCACTTACTTGTCTTACCTATTGCACTATTCCTGTGTCCTGTTGTGTATAGAAATATGTGATGCTTCATTTTTTGTTTTAGTCTTTGCCTGATGAAGAGACGTGAGTAGCCTCGAAAGCTTGCAATTTGTTACCATCTTTTCAGCTATCAATTCAAAGGTATCAACCACTGCGGACTCTCAAGTCTAAATATTTATCTATCTACTGGCTAACACGGTACAAAGATACACATGTTTCCTAACTTCAAAAATAAAAATAAAGACACTGCAAATATAAACGCATATATGCACATGCCAACAAGAAATGGAACAACGCACCACCCAAAAAATTGGTTACAAAATATAGTGTTGTAAATTTAAGAATAAAAGTCCATTTTTGTATTTATGAATAATGCTTAAGGAACGCTATGTTAAACCATAACATCGTGAAGACAATGGATTTTGTAGTAGTCACTCATCATCATCATCATTGCAATTTAGATGTGACAGTCACAGACATTTCAATTATTTAAGTTAATAAAATAGTTACTTTGTGCACCATGTATGACATGTCCAGCATGGACTCATCAATGTGATGACACAATAATGTACGATAAAAAATAACCATTTAAAAAAACATAATGCATTGTCACAATTTAAGTGTGTGCCTGCAAGTGTAGGTGAAACAAAGGCTACGGATAGCAAAGGTATATTCTATGTCTGTATCAGACAGTGGACAGCCTCTGATGGGTAATGGCGATGTTATACTGTACGTCAATAAAGTCTGCGGCTGCAATTATGCATTTTTTGCTTGTACAGTGTTGAAGAGGGTAAAAGCATGTCTGGTTGCGCAAGGCTTTATCCGTCAACACTACCTTCCTACTGTCACGAGTAGGGTAGGGTAGCGTGTGTCAATTAGATGACTCTATAAAATGTGACGTTACGCAGCATTATTGCGCCCTAGGGACGCCAAAAATACGACAGCAGTAATCATTTACTGTCTAATACTCCACCTATGACCAACAAAAAAGAACGTTCCCTCTTTAACAATCTACAAGACTAACAAGCATAATGGTTGACGCTGACTTTATTGAGGTACAGTATTACATCGACATTGTCCATGAGTAACTATGCACTGTGATACCTATATACCATTATTAATTTATATCTGTTGTGGTTGTTTCAACAGCACTTGCAGGTATAACTACCTATTGTCAGTATGCATGATGCACTTTCTAGATGTAATAATTTATTATTGCACATTATTACCAGGTTTAGATGCTGGCCATTTCATATATGGTGTGTGAAGTTACAGTTGGCATCAGTATGTGTATTTTATAATGTCTGTCATAAATAAAACTCGTGATGATGATGATGAGGATTTTATGATTCGTACATCCATTGACTGTATTATCTTACAGGTAGAGATAAAGTTCCTTAAAAAGCATTAATTGGTAAGTATGAAATGTACTTTTATGCATTAATTTCTAAAAGTGAAGACTATGTTTTAGTTTTTGTTACCATTTGTAATAGACATGTGCAGATATGCGCTGTGATGACAAATTATTATTTGTCCATATTTGTAATAAAAATTTAGCATTCTAGGCCTGGAAAACTTCACAATTTCCGGTTTTAAGCATAACAATCCTATTTGGAGCATGTTCGACATGGGTTTTTCTGTGCATGTGTAGGGAACAGGAGACTTCTTGCCGGACACACAGCAGGGGAACAGCTGGCGTTACTGAACCCACTAACACTATAGCTTGTGTATTGGTCTGTGGACACGACACTTCTGAGCAGCAACTGGCAGTGTTGTAGCCCAGGGAGTAGAGTTCAGGTGGTAGAAAGATGAACATAACAGGAGACATGGATAACATTGCGAACCAGTTATTTAATCTGAAAACGGACAGACAAATTCTGGCGAGATCCATGCCTTGTTCATTTTCAGAAAAGTAAGCCGGTCTACATTATCGGAGGATAGTCGCATGCGACGGTCTGTTAGTACACCACCTGCAGCACTAAAGACGCGCTCCGATAATACACTGGCAGCAGGGCAAGCCAGCACCTGCAATGCATACTGGCTAAGCTCTGGCCATGTATCCAGCTTAGAGACCCAAAACTTGAATGGGAAGAGCCATCTGGGAGTACAGTGAGAGGGAAAGACATGTAGTCTGTCACCATCTTACGGAAACGTTGCCTCCTGCTGACTGGAGCCGTCTCGGATGGTGTAGACATTTGTGGCGCTGCCACAAAACTTCACCACATTTGGAACATACTGGTCTTGCCCTGTGCAGAGGCGATGCTTGTGCTCCCTCTTGTTGCAGAGCTGTCTCCACTGCCTCGACGCACAGAGCTGCTTTGTAAAGCAGTAGCAGCAGCAGTGCTCTCGGCTGGAATGGAGAACATTATGGATTGCACCAGTGTGTCTTGGTACTCCCGCATTTTACGCTCCCGGTTCAACGGTGTGATGAGACTTTGTAAGTTGTCCCGGTAGCGAGGGTCTAGGGGGTGTACACCCAATAATCAGACGTGGTGAGAATGTGGGCGATGCGGCGGTCGTTTCTCAGGCACTGCAGCATGAAATCAACCATGTGCTGCAGACTCCCAACTGGCCAAGAAACGCTGTCCCCTGCAAGAGGCGTAATCTCTGCCTGCTCTGCATCACCCCACCCTCGCTCTACATACTGACTAGAGCGTTGTGTACCTCCCTCTGGAGCGATGTCTTCCTCCTTCATTGACTCCTCCTCATCCTCCTCACAAAGTGAGCCCTGCCCAGCCCTTTGTGAGGAACCACGTTGCGCTGACTGTCCAGAAGGTGATGGAATTTGTGACTCCTCATCCTCCACCTCTTCCAAAACCTCATCCCTTATTGCTTGCAGTGTTTTTTGAAGCAGGCAGATAAGGGGGACAGTCAGGCTGACTAGTGCATCATCTGCACTCGCCATCCGCGTTGACTCATCAAACGCACGCAAAACGTGGCAGATGTCCTTCATAGAGGCCCACTCAGTAGTGGTGAAGTGTGAACGGCGCAAATTGCGAGTTGATTGCGCCTGATGCAGCTGATACTCCATTACTGCTGGCTGCTGCTCACACAACCGCTCCAACATATGTAACGTGGAATTCCACCTGGTGGGTACGTCACATATGATGCGATGTTCAGGAAGGCGAAATCTGCGTTGCAGAGCTGCAATGCGCGATCTGGCGATGCTGGAACGTCGCAAGTGAGTGCACTCTAGGCGGACCTTGTGCAGCAGTGCATCAAGATCCGGATAGTCCCTCAAAAAACTCTGCACGACCAAGTTGAGCCATGTGCCAGACATGGTATGTGAGTGAGGTTGCCAAGGCCCAGAGCTGCCACCAGATTTCGGCCATTGTCACACACTACCAAGCCTGGCTGGAGATTTGCTGGCAAAAACCACACGTCGCTCTCCTGCTTGATGGCATTCCAGAGCTCCTGCGCTGTGTGGCTTCGATTCCCATGGAAATTAATTTCAGGACGGCCTGTTGACGTTTGGCCACGGCTGTGCTCATATCGGTCGCATCAGGTAAGAGTTCACGGGTCCATGTGGAGGTAGACCGTGACGGCTCCTGCAGCGATGATTCTGAGGAACTGGAGTAGGAGGAGGAGTCAATGTGGACAGACTTGATTCCTGCAATCCTTGGAGTTGGCAGAACACGTACAGCGCCACTCGCAAGATCTGTACCCGGCTCCACAACATTGACCCAATGGGCAGTGAGGGAAAGGTATCGTCCCTGGCCATGGGTACTGGTCCATGCATCGGTGGTCAGGTGGACCTTGCTACTGACGGCGTTTAGTAGCGCATGTTTAATTTTTCCTCAACATGCTTTTGCAGACCAGGGACGGCTTGCCTGCTGAAATAAAATCGGCTGGGCACATTGTATTGTGGGACTGCCAATGCCATTAAGTTACGGAAACTGTCAGTCTCCACCAGCCTGAATGACAGCATTTCAAGGGACAGGAGTTTTGCAATGCCAGCATTCAGAGCCTGTGCTCGTGGATGGTTTGCCAAGTATGGCCGTCTTTTATCCCATGCCTGTGCTACCGATGGCTGTTTTGTGGCCTGGGAGTGTGAGGATGACAGGGAACTTGCAGCTGTGGGTGGAATAACACTGGGTCTCTGGACAACAGTGACAGAGGTTTTTCCATGGCGATCCTGTGAGGAAGCCGAACCAGCTGTGTGTGAGCTGGAGGAAGAGGCTCCAACACGAGCTGAAGATGTAGGTGCTGCTGTAGGTTGGCCTACATCTCCAGTGTGTCTTTGTAACTCAACCACGTGCTTTGACCGCACATGTTTCCACATATTTGTGGTATTAAGGTTACTGACACTTTTACCTCTTTTTACTTTTTGATTACACAGCTTGCATTTGACATAGCAAATATCATCTGCAAGTGTGTCAAAAAAGGACCACGCAGTGCAAGTCCTGGGAGCGCCCGTTTTGGCTGTTGGAAGAGAACTGCTACGAACGGGTGCCACACTGGAGGCTACAGGCAACCGAGTCTGCAGCCTACCTCTCCCTACTGTTTGGACCGTTGGGGCAATCTCTTCCTCAGAGCTGCTACCACCACCTTCCTGTTCCTCACGCCATGTTGGGTCTTGGACCTCATCATCTCCACTACCCTCTTCCAACACCTGCTGCTGTTGGGTGGTCTGGCCAGCACCATGCTCAACAGAAACTGGCACCTGAGTCTCATCATCATCAGATGCGTTCTGCGGTGTGCTGACCATCGGCACTGGCTCACCCGCCTCTTCACATTCAGAGAGACACAGCTGTTGCGCATCACTGCATACTGCCTCTTCTTCACATTCCAGAATGCTGCTTGGCTGGGCCCCTGTTTGCAAGCCAACAGATTCTGAGAACAGAAGCAGAGACTCAGCTGGCTCCAGTTCAGAACTCTCTGACTGCCTGGGCAATTTGGCAGGCGGTGAAGAGACAGATGGTTGTTCAACAGTGCTGTGGTCCTGAGAGGAGGTGGAAGCAATTGAAGTCGATGCATTGGCTGCCATCCAACCAACAACGGCTTCAATTTGTTCTTCCCGCAGCAGGGGGGTACGCTGAGCTCCTACAAAAGTGCGCATAAAGGAACGCTCACGGGAAAACTGGTGGATGCTGTGTCACTGGGTGCGGCAGCAGCCACAGAATCCCCACGTCCTCTCCCTGCTGAAACTCCACGGCCACGACCACGTGCCTTACTCCCTGCCTTCTTCATCTTGGTAGATTGATAAAGAAAGTCAGAAAAGTTATAAGGCCTAAGTGTGGTTATTCCTCAGAGACTGCAGTGAACACTGCAGACAACTGTTCAGTAGCTGTGAAAGGCCCCTTTGTGTACTTCTATAGTGTTTGCAACCAATGTATTGTATATGGATGGAAGCCGTCACACTAATAGATTAGATTTTTTTCAAATATAATGGAGCAGCACCAATTAGAGAAAAATGTGAAGGATGAGGCAGTGACACACGCTCAGCAGACTACAACCAGCAGTGGTTGAAGAACTAACTGGAGCGTAATCTGCACTCAAAAAATGAAAAGCTCACAGACTACAGTGAACACTGCAGACAACTGTTCAGTAGCTGTGAAAGGCCCTTTGTGTACTTCTATAGTGTTTGCAACCAATGTATTGTATACGGATGGAAGCCGTCACACTAATGGATTAGATTTTTTTTAAATATAATGAGCAGCACCAATTAGAGAAAAATGTGAAGGATGAGGCAGTGACACACACTCAGCAGACTACAACCAGCAGTGGTTGAAGAACTAACTGGAGCGTGATCTGCACTCAAAAAATCAAAACCTCACAGACTGCAGTGAACACTGAAACACAACTGTTCACTATCTGTGAAAGGCTCCTTTCTGTACTTCTATAGTGTTTGCAACAATGTATTGTATACGGATGGAAGCGCGTCACACTAATAGATTAGATTTTTTTAAATATAATGGAGCAGCACCAATTAGAGAAAAATGTGAAGGATGAGGCAGTGACACACGCTCAGCAGACTACAACCAGCAGTGTTTGAAGAACTAACTGGAGCGTGATCTGCACTCAAAAAATCAAAACCTCACAGACTGCAGTGAACACTGAAACACAACTGTTCACTATCTGTGAAAGGCTCCTTTCTGTACTTCTATAGTGTTTGCAACCAATGTATTGTATACGGATGGAAGCGCGTCACACTAATAGATTAGATTTTTTTCAAATATAATGGAGCAGCACCAATTAGAGAAAAATGTGAAGGATGAGGCAGTGACACACGCTCAGCAGACTACAACCAGCAGTGGTTGAAGAACTAACTGGAGCGTGATCTGCACTCAAAAAATCAAAACCTCACAGACTGCAGTAAACACTGAAACACAACTGTTCACTATCTGTGAAAGGCTCCTTTCTGTACTTCTATAGTGTTTGCAACCATGTATTGTATACGGATGGAAGCGCGTCACACTATAATTTTATTGAATGGAGCAGCTAGAATTACACTAAAGAAAAAAAAAAAGAGTCTGTGAGTGACACGTGCAGATGCTACAGACAGCGTGGATGCAGAGCAAACTGCAGCGTCACTGCACTCTCACACACACAGACCTTGCACAGAGCTGTTAAAACAACACTGCAAGGCAAAAGGAAGCTTTACACAGCGGTTGGTAAACTAGCCTGCCTAAAGCAAAGTACACAAAATCGCAATCTCTAACTGTCCCTCAGAGTCAGCAGAGCAGCGTTCTGTCCCTAACTGAGTTCACAGCACAGTGACGCTAAAATGGCGGCGGCGCCTTTTATAGTGCATTCTGACATCATTTCAGCAGCCAATCACAGCCATGCCATTAGTTAAGATGACCGTAGCATTACAGGATGTGCCCACACTTCATAAGATTCCTCATTGGCTGACTAAAATCACATTGCCTCTAAAGAATTATGGGAACTTCCGATTCCGGTATACGATATTGGAAAAATATCGGAACTAAGTATCGGAATTCCGATACAGCGAATATCGGCCGATACCCGATACTTTCGGTATCGGAATGCTCAACACTAGACATATCACTTTCCTAGGACTGACGCTTACACTACCTGTGGACACAGTGAGACTATACATAAGTAAGCATATCTTTTGTTCCAGTTTCCCCATATATTTTTGGTTTTCTCTTACATTCATTGGACACATTTTTCTTATATTTAATGGACACATTATCATTATAGGTAAATGGCTTTACCCTATATGAGAGATTCAAACAATTTCTCATTATCCCATCAGAGGACATTTTCCTCCTGAATACATCTGGCCATATTTAAGTGCCTTATGCCATCCATTAAAGTAAGCACCATTTTTTTTTCTCCCTCTAATTTGAGCACTCTTTATTTATTATTTCCATACTCATACATATTTCCTCTTTTTACAGAATTTTGATACCTATGAGAATGGATGCCCACTAGATGCAATTCATATAAATGAGCAGTTTGGTTTGTACCATTGCTTTGAAATGATTACTGACATATATCCCCCATACTCAATATGATATGTTAATCGATTTATTTGTCCCTATATGGTCAATTTACCTACTGACTATTTCATTATACCTCTTGAAGGTGTACCCCAGTCTACATGGTACGTTCACTTACCTGAGATACTTACCACAATCTAGCATTCATGACCATTATTTAATATTTTCAGGCTGGTTTCTATCTCCACATATTGGATTGTACTTACACTGAGAAGTCGGGTAGGTGTCCCCATAACTTTCTTTTCCTTCCCAAATTTTTTTTTGCACGTTAAGCACGTACATGATGCCAGATAGGCTATCAATTGTTTTTCAGTTTTGATATTTATATTTATTTGTCTCATTTTTAGTCTCATGTTCATAGTGTCATATGTTTGAGATATGTTATTTACTTATTGCATTTGATACACATTCCTTGCAGTATTTTTTGAAGGTCCATTCCGGAACCGAAACGTTATTGATTTTGGACTGCATTAAAATTTTCATAATCATCAAAAATTGAGTGCCAAGTTTTCTTTTGATATTATTCACAGTTTGGGATCCTACTTAGACAAGACTCACAGCAGTGCAACATTATCTTTTCTGCCCTGCTTCATAGTCATATGCACCCCATTACACATTGGAACCCACATACTGGATGGGTCCCCTAAAATCCACGTCACCATATTCCTTTTGTACTCCCGTATTCTTTAGTTTAAAGAGTGAGAGCAATGTCTGCCCTGCTGCCTAGTCATATGCACCCCATTACGCCTTGGAACCCACATACTGGAAAAGCCCATGAAAATTCACTTCACAGTATTAATTTTGAACATTCAGAAGTTGCCAATGATAGACATAATAGGTCTAAGTTAATCTACACAAGTGATGAATAATGAGGCTTCGGTGCAAGATTTTCAACATATCAAAGTAAATTGCATTTGCACGCCCACAAAATTAATTACACCTCCATGCAAAGTGTTTGTTTTTCTGAACAGAAACACTTGAAGTATTAATAAAAATAAAAAATCGCATAGAAAATCACACAGAGTTAAGGAGAACTGACTGCAAGGAAAAAAAAGAAAAGAATCATCATCTCTTCCACCAAAAATTGATAACAATTCAGAATTGTGGCTGATAAAAATGTCACCAATTAGTCAAAAACCGAGTGAAACAGATTACTTTAAATCCTTGCAAGACGATAAATTTTACTAATGTGACACAAAATCGTGTATCCTTTCAGTTAAGCTTTTGAGAATAACCAACAATGCAGTCTGAATGACATGATTGGAGACAGGAGACTGTTAGTTAAAAAAAAAGGAGTATACCATGAAACCTCAAGCTGTCAAACCCTTTCTTGGTTTTCAAATGGTAATGGAATCCGGACAATATGTTGAGAGCAGGATGCACTACATTGAAGGACGATCAACTTTTCATATTTTTTAATGGTATGATGTTTCCCTCTTTGCCTAATGATTTAATGGATAATTTAGCTATTTTATTTGCCAAGTTTTTAACACTAAGGTTCAGATACGGCTTTAAAGATGGCTAATACTGGATAAAACAATGCTTTTTTATTTAAAAGTACAAAATTAAAGGAATAGTATGATTGAGTAGTATGAGTGCGTACAGTTTTGTATATTTTAATATACAAAGGTTAAGTACATATAGGGATTAAATAAATATTATGATTAAGTATATATAAAGATTAACTACAAACAGTATACTTACATCATCACCGATAGGCTTTTAAACATCATCCGTCTGGAATATCAGAGAAGCAACACCAAGACAGAGAACCCCTGGGAGATTCAATACACTGCAAGGGCATCCCCAATTATGCAGGTATGAACATAATGTACATGTACAGGTACCCCAGTTTTTGCATCTGCCTTTGTCATGTTTCTCTGGTCTTATATAGTGATTAACACTATGTAGTAATTCAAGTTTCACCCAGCCCTTCAAGTGGCCAGCTTTTAAGGTCGGATGAAACTGAGATATCATGTAGTTGTTAGACAAGGGGCCATAAACCCTTAAAATGTAAAAGCCACAAGGATTTACAGTTAGGTCCATAAATATTTGGACAGAGACAACATTTATCTAATTTTGGTTCTAGACATTACCACAATGAATTTGAAACAAAACAAATCAGATGCAGTTGAAGTTCAGACTTTCAGCTTTCATTTGAGGGTATCCACATTAAAATTGGATGAAGGGTTTAGGAGTTTCAGCTCCTTAACATGTACCACCCTGTTTTTAAAGGGACCAAAAGTAATTGGACAGATTAAATAATTGTAAATAAAATGTTCATTTCTAGTACTTGGTTGAAAACCCTTTGTTAGCAATGACTGCCTGAAGTCTTGAACTCATGGACATCACCAGACACCGTGTTTCCTTCTTTTTGATGCTCTGCCAGGCCTTCACCGCGGTGGTTTTCAGTTGTTGTTTGTTTGTGGGCCTTTCTGTCTGAAGTTTAGTCTTTAACAAGTGAAATGCATGTTCAATTGGGTTGAGATCAGGTGACTGACTTGGCCATTCAAGAATATTCCACTTCTTTGCTTTAATAAACTCCTGGGTTGCTTTGGCTTTATGTTTTGGGTCATTGTCCATCTGTAGTATGAAACGATGACCAATCAGTTTGGCTGCATTTGGCTGGATCTGAGCACACAGTATGGCTCTGAATACCTCAGAATTCATTCGGCTGTTTCTGTCCTGTGTCACATCATCAATAAACACTAGTGACCCAGTGCCACTGGCAGCCATGCATGCCCAAGCCATCACACTGCTTCCGCCATGTTTTACAGATGATGTGCTATGCTTTGGATCATGAGCTGTACCACGCCTTCGCCATACTTTTCTCTTTCCATCATTCTAGTAGAGGTTGATCTTGGTTTCATCTGTCCAAAGAATGTTCTTCAAGAACTGTGCTGGCTTTTTTAGATGTTTTTTAGCAAAGTCCAGCCTAGCCTTTTTATTCTTGATTCTTATGAGTGGCTTGCACCGTGCAGTAAACCCTCTGTACTTAATTTCATGCAGTCTTCTCTTTATGGTAGATTTGGATATTGATATGCCTACCTCCTGGAGAGTGTTGTTCACTTGGTTGGCTGTTGTGAAGGGGTTTCTCTTCACCATGGAGAGTATTCTGCGATCATCCACCACTGTTGTATTCCGTGGGCGCCCAGGTCTTTTTGCATTGATGAGTTCACCAGTGCTTTCTTTCTTTCTCAGAATGTACCAAACTGTAGATTTTGCCACTCCTAAAGTTGTAGCAATTTCTCGGATGGGTTTTTTCTGTTTTTGCAGCTTAACCCCTTCCCGACCCATGACGCCACGTAGGCGTCATGAAAACCTGTGCCAATCCGACCCATGACGCCTATGTGGCGTCATGAAAGGATCTCGTCCCTGCGGGCCGGGAGACCGGGGTCACTGAAAGGTCACCCGACCCGCAGTTACAGGACCCTTTGTGCTTCACCACAGGGGGGTTGGCTTAACCCCCCCGTGGCCACGATCGCTCTGATTGGCTGTTAAAAGTGAAACAGCCAATCAGAGCAATGTGTAATATTTCACCAATTTAATTGGTGAAATATTACAATCCAGCCATGGCCGATGCTGCAATAGCATCTGCCATGGCTGGAGACCGAGCCCTGACCCCTCCCCACACCGAGTCACGGCGGTGATCGGCCGCCGCCACCGAAAGATGGCAGCGATCGGTCACCGCCGTCACTTACAGCTCCCTCCTCTTTTGGTCCACTGCCCCCACTTCCTATCCCCCCCCAGCCTTCCGACCCCCCTACTCACTCTCCCGATCCACCGATGTCCCACGATCGGGCCCGGCGTCCGCCCGGGCCTCTTCATGGGCGCCGCCATATTGGAAAATGGCGGGCGCATGCGCAGTGCGCCCGCCAGCCGGCGCATGCGCAGTGCGCCCCCCAGTGTTCAAAAATGTATTTTGATCACTGTGATAAACTGTCACAGTGATGAAAATAAAAAAAAGTAAATGAACCCCCCCCTTTATCATAGGTAGGGACAAATAAAAAAAATAAAGAATTTTTTTTTTTTTTTCCTAGCGGATTTTGCTGCTGATCCGCAGCTGATTTTGCTGCGGATCCGCGGCGGATATCGCTGCTGATCCGCGGCGGATTTCGCTGCTGATCCGCGGCGGATTTCGCTGCTGATCCGCGGTGGACTTCGCTGCTGATCGGCGGCGGATTTCGCTGCTGATCTGCGGCGGATTTCGCTGCTGATCCGCGGCGGATTTCGCTGCTGATCCGCGGCGGATTTCGCTGCTGATCCGCAGCGGATTTCGCTGCTGATCCGCTGCGGATTTCGCTGCTGATCGGCAGCGGATTTCGCTGCTGATCCGCGGCGGATTTCGCTGCTGATCGGCGGCGGATTTCGCTGCTGATCCGCAGCATCATCTGCACTCGCCATCCGCGTTGACTCATCAAACGCACGCAAAACGTGGCAGATGTCCTTCATAGAGGCCCACTCAGTAGTGGTGAAGTGTGAACGGCGCAAATTGCGAGTTGATTGCGCCTGATGCAGCTGATACTCCATTACTGCTGGCTGCTGCTCACACAACCGCTCCAACATATGTAACGTGGAATTCCACCTGGTGGGTACGTCACATATGATGCGATGTTCAGGAAGGCGAAATCTGCGTTGCAGAGCTGCAATGCGTGATCTGGCGATGCTGGAACGTCGCAAGTGAGTGCACTCTAGGCGGACCTTGTGCAGCAGTGCATCAAGATCCGGATAGTCCCTCAAAAAACTCTGCACGACCAAGTTGAGCACATGTGCCAGACATGGTATGTGAGTGAGGTTGCCAAGGCCCAGAGCTGCCACCAGATTTCGGCCATTGTCACACACTACCAAGCCTGGCTGGAGATTCGCTGGCAAAAACCACACGTCGCTCTCCTGCTTGATGGCATTCCAGAGCTCCTGCGCTGTGTGGCTTCGATTCCCCATGGAAATTAATTTCAGGACGGCCTGTTGACATTTGGCCACGGCTGTGCTCATATCGGTCGCATCAGGTAAGAGTTCACGGGTCCATGTGGAGGTAGACCGTGACGGCTCCTGCAGCGATGATTCTGAGGAACTGGAGTAGGAGGAGGAGTCAATGTGGACAGACTTGATTCCTGCAATCCTTGGAGTTGGCAGAACACGTACAGCGCCACTCGCAAGATCTGTACCCGGCTCCACAACATTGACCCAATGGGCAGTGAGGGAAAGGTATCGTCCCTGGCCATGGGTACTGGTCCATGCATCGGTGGTCAGGTGGACCTTGCTACTGACGGCGTTTAGTAGCGGATGTTTAATTTTTCCCTCAACATGCTTTTGCAGACCAGGGACGGCTTGCCTGCTGAAATAAAATCGGCTGGGCACATTGTATTGTGGGACTGCCAATGCCATTAAGTTACGGAAACTGTCAGTCTCCACCAGCCTGAATGACAGCATTTCAAGGGACAGGAGTTTTGCAATGTCAGCATTCAGAGCCTGTGCTCGTGGATGGTTTGCCGAGTATGGCCGTCTTTTATCCCATGCCTGTGCTACCGATGGCTGTTTTGTGGCCTGGGAGTGTGAGGATGACAGGGAACTTGCAGCTGTGGGTGGAATAACACTGGGTCTCTGGACAACAGTAACAGAGGTTCTTCCATGGCGATCCTGTGAGGAAGCCGAACCAGCTGTGTGTGAGCTGGAGGAAGAGGCTCCAATACGAGCTGAAGATGTAGGTGCTGCTGTAGGTTGGCCTACATCTCCAGTGTGTCTTTGTAACTCAACCACGTGCTTTGACCGCACATGTTTCCACATATTTGTGGTATTAAGGTTACTGACACTTTTACCTCTTTTTACTTTTTGATTACACAGCTTGCATTTGACATAGCAAATATCATCTGCAAGTGTGTCAAAAAAGGACCACGCAGTGCAAGTCCTGGGAGCGCCCGTTTTGGCTGTTGGAAGAGAACTGCTACGAACGGGTGCCACACTGGAGGCTACAGGCAACCGAGTCTGCAGCCTACCTCTCCCTACTGTTTGGACCGTTGGGGCAATGTCTTCCTCAGAGCTGCTACCACCACCTTCCTGTTCCTCACGCCATGTTGGGTCTTGGACCTCATCATCTCCACTACCCTCTTCCAACACCTGCTGCTGTTGGGTGGTCTGGCAGCACCATGCTCAACAGAAACTGGCACCTGAGTCTCATCATCATCAGATGCGTTCTGCGGTGTGCTGACCATCGGCACTGGCTCACCCGCCTCTTCACATTCAGAGAGACACAGCTGTTGCGCATCACTGCATACTGCCTCTTCTTCACATTCCAGAATGCTGCTTGGCTGGGCCCCTGTTTGCAAGCCAACAGATTCTGAGAACAGAAGCAGAGACTCAGCTGGCTCCAGTTCAGAACTCTCTGACTGCCTGGGCAATTTGGCAGGCGGTGAAGAGACAGATGGTTGTTCAACAGTGCTGTGGTCCTGAGAGGAGGTGGAAGCAATTGAAGTCGATGCATTGGCTGCCATCCAACCAACAACGGCTTCAATTTGTTCTTCCCGCAGCAGGGGGGTACGCTGAGCTCCTACAAAAGTGCACATAAAGGAACGCTCACGGGGAAAACTGGTGGATGCTGTGTCACTGGGTGCGGCAGCAGCCACAGAATCCCCACGTCCTCTCCCTGCTGAAACTCCACGGCCACGACCACGTGCCTTACTCCCTGCCTTCTTCATCTTGGTAGATTGATAAAGAAAGTCAGAAAAGTTATAAGGCCTAAGTGTGGTTATTCCTCAGAGACTGCAGTGAACACTGCAGACAACTGTTCAGTAGCTGTGAAAGGCCCCTTTGTGTACTTCTATAGTGTTTGCAACCAATGTATTGTATACGGATGGAAGCACGTCACACTAATGGATTAGATTTTTTTCAAATATAATGGAGCAGCACCAATTAGAGAAAAATGTGAAGGATGAGGCAGTGACACACACTCAGCAGACTACAACCAGCAGTGGTTGAAGAACTAACTGGAGCGTGATCTGCACTCAAAAAATCAAAACCTCACAGACTGCAGTGAACACTGAAACACAACTGTTCACTATCTGTGAAAGGCTCCTTTCTGTACTTCTATAGTGTTTGCAACCAATGTATTGTATACGGATGGAAGCGCGTCACACTAATAGATTAGATTTTTTTTAAATATAATGGAGCAGCACCAATTAGAGAAAAATGTGAAGGATGAGGCAGTGACACACGCTCAGCAGACTACAACCAGCAGTGGTTGAAGAACTAACTGGAGCGTGATCTGCAATCAAAAAATCAAAACCTCACAGACTGCAGTGAACACTGAAACACAACTGTTCACTATCTGTGAAAGGCTCCTTTCTGTACTTCTATAGTGTTTGCAACCAATGTATTGTATACGGATGGAAGCGCGTCACACTAATAGATTAGATTTTTTTCAAATATAATGGAGCAGCACCAATTAGAGAAAATGTGAAGGATGAGGCAGTGACACACGCTCAGCAGACTACAACCAGCAGTGGTTGAAGAACTAACTGGAGCGTGATCTGCACTCAAAAAATCAAAACCTCACAGACTGCAGTGAACACTGAAACACAACTGTTCACTATCTGTGAAAGGCTCCTTTCTGTACTTCTATAGTGTTTGCAACCAATGTATTGTATACGGATGGAAGCGCGTCACACTAATAGATTAGATTTTTTTCAAATATAATGGAGCAGCACCAATTAGAGAAAAATGTGAAGGATGAGGCAGTGACACACGCTCAGCAGACTACAACCAGCAGTGGTTGAAGAACTAACTTGAGCGTGATCTGCACTCAAAAAATCAAAACCTCACAGACTGCAGTGAACACTGAAACACAACTGTTCACTATCTGTGAAAGGCTCCTTTCTGTACTTCTATAGTGTTTGCAACCAGTGTATTGTATACGGATGGAAGTGCGTCACACTAATAGATTAGATTTTTTTCAAATATAATGGAGCAGCACCAATTAGAGAAAAATGTGAAGGATGAGGCAGTGACACACGCTCAGCAGACTACAACCAGCAGTGTTTGAAGAACTAACTGGAGCGTGATCTGCACTCAAAAAATCAAAACCTCACAGACTGCAGTAAACACTGAAACACAACTGTTCACTATCTGTGAAAGGCTCCTTTCTGTACTTCTATAGTGTTTGCAACCAATGTATTGTATACGGATGGAAGCGCGTCACACTATAATTTCTATTGAATGGAGCAGCTAGAATTACACTAAAGAAAAAAAAAAAAGAGTCTGTGAGTGACACGTGCAGATGCCTACAGACAGCGTTGGATGCAGAGCAAACTGCAGCGTCACCTGCACTCTCACACACACACCTTGCACAGAGCTGTTAAAACAACACTGCAAGGCAAAAGGAAGCTTTACACAGCGGTTGGTAAACTAGCCTGCCTAAAGCAAAGTACACAAAATCGCAATCTCTAACTGTCCCTCAGAGTCAGCAGAGCAGCGTTCTGTCCCTAACTGAGTTCACAGCACAGTGACGCTAAAATGGCGGCGGCGCCTTTTATAGTGCATTCTGACATCATTTCAGCAGCCAATCACAGCCATGCCATTAGTTAAGATGACCGCAGCATTACAGGATGTGCCCACACTTCATAAGATTCCTCATTGGCTGACTAAAATCACATTGCCTCTCAAAGAATTATGGGAACTTCCGATTCCGGTATACGATATTGGAAAAATATCGGAACTAAGTATCGGAATTCCGATACAGCGAATACCGGCCGATACCCGATACTTGCGGTATCGGAATGCTCAACACTAGACATATCACTTTCCTAGGACTGACGCTTACACTACCTGTGGACACAGTGAGACTATACATAAGTAAGCATATCTTTTGTTCCAGTTTCCCCATATATTTTTGGTTTTCTCTTACATTCATTGGACACATTTTTCTTATATTTAATGGACACATTATCATTATAGGTAAATGGCTTTACCCTATATGAGAGATTCAAACAATTTCTCATTATCCCATCAGAGGACATTTTCCTCCTGAATACATCTGGCCATATTTAAGTGCCTTATGCCATCCATTAAAGTAAGCACCATTTTTTTTTCTCCCTCTAATTTGAGCACTCTTTATTTATTATTTCCATACTCATACATATTTCCTCTTTTTACAGAATTTTGATACCTATGAGAATGGATGCCCACTAGATGCAATTCATATAAATGAGCAGTTTGTTTGTTACCATTGCTTTGAAATGATTACTGACATATATCCCCATACTCATATATGTTAATCGATTTATTTGTCCCTATATGGTCAATTTACCTACTGACTATTTCATTATACCTCTTGAAGGTGTACCCCAGTCTACATGGTACGTTCACTTACCTGAGATACTTACCACAATCTAGCATTCATGACCATTATTTAATATTTTCAGGCTGGTTTCTATCTCCACATATTGGATTGTACTTACACTGAGCAGTCGGGTAGGTGTCCCCATAACTTTCTTTTCCTTCCCAAATTTTTTTTTGCACGTTAAGCCAGTACATGATGCCAGGATAGGCTATCAATTGTTTTCAGTTTTGATATTTATATTTATTTGTCTCATTTTTAGTCTCATGTTCATAGTGTCATATGTTTGAGATATGTTATTTACTTATTGCATTTGATACACATTCCTTGCAGTATTTTTTGAAGGTCCACTCCGAACCGAAACGTTATTGATTTTGGACTGCATTAAAATTTTCATAATCATCAAAAATTGAGTGCCAAGTTTTCTTTTGATATTATTCACGGTTTGGGATCCTACTTAGACAAGACTCACAGCAGTGCAACATTATCTTTTCTGCCCTGCTCCATAGTCATATGCACCCCATTACACATTGGAACCCACATACTGGATGGGTCCCCTAAAATCCACGTCACCATATCCTTTTGTACTCCCGTATTCTTTAGTTTAAAGAGTGAGAGCAATGTCTGCCCTGCTGCCTAGTCATATGCACCCCATTACGCTTGGAACCCACATACTGGAAAAGCCCATGAAAATTCACTTCACAGTATTAATTTTGAACATTCAGAAGTTGCCAATGATAGACATAAAAGGTCTAAGTTAATCTACACAAGTGATGAATAATGAGGCTTCGGTGCAAGATTTTCAACATATCAAAGTAAATTGCATTTGCACGCCCACAAAATTAATTACACCTCCATGCAAAGTGTTTGTTTTTCTGAACAGAAACACTTGAAGTATTAATAAAAATAAAAAATCGCATAAGAAAATCACACAGAGTTAAGGAGAACTGACTGCAAGGAAAAAAATGAAAAGAATCATCATCTCTTCCACAAAAATTGATAACAATTCAGAATTGTGGCTGATAAAATGTCACCAATTAGTCAAAACCGGTGAAACAGATTACTTTAAATCCTTGCAAGACGATAAATTTTACTAATGTGACACAAAATCGTGTATGTTTTCAGTTAAGCTTTTGAGAATAACCAACAATGCAGTCTGAATGACATGATTGGAGACAGGAGACTGTTAGTTAAAAAAAAAGGAGTATACCATGAAACCTCAAGCTGTCAAACCCTTTCTTGGTTTTCAAATGGTAATGGAATCGGACAATATGTTGAGAGCAGGATGCACTACATTGAAGGACGATCAACTTTTCATTATTTTTTAATGGTATGATGGTTGGCCTCTTTGCTAATGATTTAATGGATATTTTAGCTATTTTATTTGCCAAGTTTTTAACACTAAGGTTCAGTACGGCTTTAAAGATGGCTAATACTGGATAAACAATGCTTTTTATTTAAAAGTACAAAATTAAAGGAATAGTATGATTGAGTAGTATGAGTGCGTACAGTTTTGTATATTTTAATATACAAAGGTTAAGTACATTAGGGATTAAATAAATATTATGATTAAGTATATATAAAGATTAACTACAAACAGTATACTTACATCATCACGATAGGCTTTTAAACATCATCCGTCTGGAATATCAGAGAAGCAACACCAAGACAGAGAACCCCTGGGAGATTCAATACATGCAAGGGCATCCCCAATTATGCAGGTATGAACATAATGTACATGTACAGGTACCCCAGTTTTTGCATCTGCCTTTGTCATGTTTCTTGGTCTTATATAGTGATTACACATATGTAGTAATTCAAGTTTCACCCAGCCCTTCAAGTGGGCCAGCTTTTAAGGTCGGATGAACTGAGATATCATGTAGTTGTTAGACAAGGGGCCATAAACCCTTAAAATGTAAAAGCACAAGGATTTACAGTTAGGTCATAAATATTTGGACAAAAGACAACATTTATCTAATTTTGGTTTAGACATTACCACAATGAATTTGAAACAAAACAAATCAGATGCAGTTGAAGTTCAGACTTTCAGCTTTCATTTGAGGGTATCCACATTTTAAAATTGGATGAAGGGTTTAGGAAGTTTCAGCTCCTTAAACTGTACCACCCTGTTTTTAAAGGGCCAAAAGTAATTGGACAGATTAATATTGTAATAAAATGTTCATTTTAGTATTGGTTGAAAACCTTTTAGCAATGACTGCCTGAAGTTTGAAACTCTGGACATCACCAGACACCGTGTTTCCTTCTTTTTGATGCTCTGCCAGGCTTCACCGCGGTGGTTTCAGTTGTTGTTTGTTTGTGGGCCTTTCTGTCTGAAGTTTAGTCTTTAACAAGTGAAATGCATGTTCAATTGGGTTGAGATCAGGTGACTGACTTGGCCATTCAAGAATATTCACTTCTTTGCTTTAATAACTCCTGGGTTGCTTTGGCTTTATGTTTTGGGTCATTGTCCATCTGTAGTATGAAACGATGACCAATCAGTTTGGCTGCATTTGGCTGGATCTGAGCCCACAGTATGGCTCTGAATACCTCAGAATTCATTCGGCTGTTTTGTCCTGTGTCACATCATCAATAAACACTAGTGACCCAGTGCCACTGGCAGCCATGCATGCCCAAGCCATCACACTGCTTTCGCCATGTTTTACAGATGATGTGGTATTGCTTTGGATCATGAGTAGGGTTGGCATTCCGATATTGCAAATATCGGGTATCGGCGATATTGGCTGTATCGGAATTCCGATTCGAGTTCCGATATTTTGTATTCGGATACCGGAAATCGGGGTTGTCACTGTCCTGTCAGTGTCTGTCGGTCGGGTCTGTCAGGAGTCAGCGGCACTTTACCTGGCAGAAGATCTCCGGCGGTCACGTCTGGGACTGCTTGATGGCCACAATCTTCTTTCCCGGCGGTCACATGCAGTTTCCGCGATAACTGCAGTGACTGCTGGGTAATCCCGGCCGTTAAGCAGTCAGTCCGATGACGTCCCCCGGGGGGAAGAGATAATCAGCTGTGCTGCGCCGGTATGACAGGGCTCTGGCCTGTCATTGCGTTTGTAGCAGAGTTGGATCGTCGTGGGACTGTCGTTAGGGGACTGCGTCGGACAGGTGGTATACTGTTGGCTTGTTTTTTTTTCTTTTTTTACAGGAGATCGATGGCGTCGCAGGAATGAGAGTACAATAAAATTAATGAAAACTGTGTTGTTCTTTTATTTTCATTAAAATACTTTTTTCTTGCTTTGTCTTTTTTTTTAAACATTTTAAAAACTTTGGGATTAATAATGGATCGGGGTCTTATTGACCCTCTCATTTTTTAACCGGGCTTATTGTCACGTGCAATACGGTGACATTAACCCCTTATTACCCCGCTTGCCACCGTTTACAGGGCAAGTGGGAAGAGCCGGGTGTAAAGTGCCACATTTGGCACATCTTTTGATGCGCCAAATGGGGGCTGCTGTAGCCTGGTATTATCAGGCTGTTGAGGGCCAAAAAACCATGGGCCTTGACAGTCTTTTAATACCAGGCCGCAGCAGTCTGCATTTTACTTGGCTGGTTAACAAAAAATATGGGGGATCCCCACGCCGTTTTTTTTTTTCGAGGGGATCCCCTATTTTTGTTAACAGCCAAGCTAAGCAGACTGCTGTGGCCTGGTATTATCAGGCTGGCAAGGTCCATGGATATTGGATCCTTACCAGCCTGAAAAACCAGGCCTCAGCGGTCTGTTCATCTGGCTGGTTAACAAAAAAAAGGGGGGACCCCCGCCAATTTTTTTCGAGGGGATCCCCTATTTTTGTTAATCAGCCAAGATATGCAGACTGCTGTGGCCCGGTATTATCAGGCTGGCAAGGTCCATGGATCTTGGCTCCTTAACAGCCTGAAAATCCAGGCCTCAGCAGTCTGCTTCATTGGCTGGTTAACAAAAATAGGGGGACCCCACGCCAATTTTTTTCGAGGGGATCACCTATTTTTGTTAATCAGCCAAGATTATGCGACTGCTGGGCTAGTATTTCAGGTGGCAAGGTCCATGGATCTTGGCTCCTTAAACCCGCCTGAAAATCCAGGCCTCAGCGGTTCTGCTTCATCTGGCTGGTTAACAAAAATAGGGGGGACCCCACGCCATTTTTTTTTTCGAAGGGAACCCCTTTTTTTTGTTAATCAGTTCCCTCTGACGTCACTGATTGTGTCCCTGGCTGACCTGAAGTGAAAGTGGAAAGCAATCAATTAAGCTTTCCACTTAAGGGCCCGTCTCACATAGCGATATCGCTACCGAGATCGCTGCTGAGTCACTAGTTTTGTGACGCAGCAGCGAGCTCACCAGCGATATCGCTGTGTGTGACATTCAGCGACGATCAGCCCCCCTGCCGGGTATCGCTGATCGTCGCTGAAATGTCAGGCCTTTTTTTGATCGCTGGTTTCCCGCTGACAGGCAACATCGCTGCGTGTGACAGGCGGGAGACCAGCGATCGCTGGTAACCAAGGTACACAGCGGGTTTCCAGGCGCGGGGCTGTGCCTAGAAACCCGCTGTGTACCTTGGATACCAGCGCCCTGATGCAGGGAGCTGGTATCCAAGGTACACAGCGGGTTTCCAAGCGCTGCGCGGTGCCTGGAAACCGCTGTGTACCTTGGTTACCAGCGGATCGCTGGTCTCCCGCCTGTCACACGCAGCGATGCGTGCCTGTCAGAGGGAAACCAGCGATCAAAAAAAGGTCCTGACTTTTTCTGCGACGTTCAGCGATTACCCGGCAGGGGGGCTGATCGTCGCTGAATGTCACACACAGCGATATCGCTGGTGAGTCGCTGCTGCGTCACAAAACTAGTGACTCCAGCAACGATCTCGGTAGCGATATCGCTATGTGAGAGGGGCCCTTAAGCGATGTTACCGCAGTGTCGCTGTCCTAGATCGCTGCCTGAGCTCCCTGTTTGGCAGCTCAGCAGCGATCATGTAGCGATACACCGCGATCTGACAAGTCCCATATCGTTGTCGGGATCGCTGGTGTATCGTTATGTGACACCCAGCCTTTACTCTCCTGTCAGGCAGGAGAGAAACTCATTCATTTGAGGTTTACTGTGAGGCTGCAGCATTAGCTGCGGTCCCTGCAGTAAACCTTAACCCTTTCTGAAGGATTACACCGTGGGACCGGGACTGTGCATGGGATAGGTAAGAATAATTTTGCTTTTTTATTTATTTTTATTACGGGGAAATGGTTTTTGCAGTAAAATAAAGATGGTCAAAAACATGTGTCTTTATTTCATTAAAATGATTTTTAATTAAAGTGTGTGGTGTTTTATTTTTATTTCATGCAATAGGATTAATAATTGATAGTTGTCTAATTGACAGCTCTCAATTATTAACCTGGCTTAAGGTCACCTTTCAATAGCAAGGTGGCTTTAACCCCATATTAACCCATTCGCCACCGTACAGGGCAATGGGAATAGACGGGGCAAAGTGCCAGAAAGGGCGAATCTAATTATAGATTTGTCTTTCCTGGGGTGTCTGGGGGCAGATGTTAGTAGGGGGGGGGGCAAAAATAATGGTCCCTCTCTGGGCTATTATAACAGCCCCCACTCATGGTTTGTCTGTCTGGTTGCGAACAATAGGGCGGGGGGGCCCACGCATTTTTTTTCAGCAATTTTACACCTCATATTTATATATATACATGTCATTGAATTTGTGACACATATATATATATTTATATTTGTAGTTCATACACTTCTACATAGTATAATAGCCGCTAATTCAATTGCCGGGGCTTTTGTGAAAATGCAGAACCCGACATGAAATGACACTTGGTGTACATAGGGTTAACCATGTCTTTTCATGTCCTTTGCTATCTAATTTGCACAAACAATTAAATCAGTCTATGTGTGCAAAATTTCACACCTGTAGGGGTTAATTAAAGGTGTAAAATTCGTAGCAAAAAAGTCCGTTTTTTTTTACAACGAATTTACACCTTTAATTAACCCCTACAGGTGTGAAATTTTGCACACATAGACTGATTTAATTGTTTGTGCAAATCAGATAGCAAACGACATGAAAAGACATGGTTAACCCTATGTACACCAAGTGTCATTTCATGTCGGGTGCTTCTGTCTTTTCACTGAAGCGGCTTTACCCGGCAATTGAATCAGAGGATATTTTACTATGTAGAAGTGTATTAAACTATACATATATGTATATATATATGTCACAATGACATGTATATATATATATGTATTCTATGTGTGTATATTTAGTGTTTACAAGGAAGAATGGGGTTTTTTTAGTTGCGATATTTTGTTCCCATAGACTTACATGGGACTTCCGGTATCGGTATCGGTATCGCCGATATTTTAGTGATATCGGCGATACCATTCCGATTCCGATACTTTAGGATATCGGAAAGTATCGCTCAACTCTAATCATGAGCTGTACCACGCCTTCGCCATACTTTTCTCTTTCCATCATTCTAGTAGAGGTTGATCTTGGTTTCATCTGTCCAAAGAATGTTCTTCCAGAACTGTGCTGGCTTTTTTAGATGTTTTTTAGCAAAGTCCAGCTAGCCTTTTTATTCTTGATTCTTATGAGTGGCTTGCACCGTGCAGTAAACCCTCTGTACTTAATTTCATGCCGTCTTCTCTTTATGGTAGATTTGGATATTGATATGCCTACCTCCTGGAGAGTGTTGTTCACTTGGTTGGCTGTTGTGAAGGGGTTTCTCTTCACCATGGAGAGTATTCTGCGATCATCCACCACTATTGTCTTCCAGGTCTTTTGCATTGATGAGTTCACCAGTGCTTTCTTTCTTTCTCAGAATGTACCAAACTGTAGATTTTGCCACTCCTAAGTTGTAGCAATTTCTCGGATGGGTTTTTTCTGTTTTTGCAGCTTAACCCTTCCCGACCCATGACGCCACGTAGGCGTCATGAAAAAACCCGTGCCAATCCGACCCATGAGCCTATGTGGCGTCATGAAAGGATCTCGTCCCTGCGGGCCGGGAGACCGGGGTCACTGAAAGGTCACCCGACCCGCAGTTACAGGACCCTTTGTGCTTCACCACAGGGGGGTTGCTTAACCCCCCCGTGGCCACGATCGCTCTGATTGGCTGTTAAAAGTGAAACAGCCAATCAGAGCAATGTTTTAATATTTCACCAATTTAATTGGTGAAATATTACAATCCAGCCATGGCCGATGCTGCAATAGCATCTGCCATGGCTGGAGACCGAGCCCTGACCCCCCCCCACACCGAGTCACGGCGGTGATCGGCCGCCGCCACCGAACGATGGCAGCGATCGGTCACCGCCGTCACTTACAGCTCCCCTCCTCTTTTAGTCCACTGCCCCCTTCTATCCCCCCCCAGCCTTCCGACCCCCCTACTCACCTCTCCCGATCCACCGATGTCCCACGATCGGGCCCGGCGTCCGTCCGGGCCTCTTCATGGGCGCCGCCATATTGGAAAATGGCGGGCGCATGCGCAGTGCGCCCGCCAGCCGGCGCATGCGCAGTGCGCCCCCAGTGTTCAAAAATTTATTTTGATCACTGTGATAAACTGTCACAGTGATCAAAATAAAAAAAAGTAAATGAACCCCCCCCTTTATCATAGGTAGGGACAAATAAAAAAATAAAGAATTTTTTGTTTTTTTTCCTAGCGGATTTTGCTGCTGATCGCAGTGATTTTGCTGCGGATCCGCGGCGGATATCGCTGCTGATCCGTGGCGGATTTCGTTGCTGATCCGCGGCAGATTTCGCTGCTGATCCGCGGCGGACTTCGCTGCTGATCCGCGGCGGACATCGCTGCTGATCCGCGGCGGATTTTGCTGCGGATCCGCTGCGGATTTTCGCTGCTGATCGGCGGCGGATTTCGCTGCTGATCCGCGGCGGATTTCGCTGCTGATCGGCGGCGGATTTCGCTGCTGATCCGCAGCGGATTTCGCTGCTGATCGGCAGCGGATTTCGCTGCTGATCGGCCAGCGGATTTCGCTGCTGATCCGCTGCGGATTTCGCTGCTGATCGGCGGCGGATTTCGCTGCTGATCCGCGGCGGATTTCGCTGCTGATCGGCGGCGGATTTCGCTGCTGATCCGCGGCGGATTTCGCTGCTGATCCGCGGCGGATTTCGCTGCTGATCCGCGGCGGATTTCGCTGCTGATCCGCGGGGACTTCGCTGCTGATCCGCGGTGGACATCGCTGCTGGTCCGCGGCGGATTTCGCTGCGGATCCGCGGCGGATTTCGCTGCTGATCCGCGGCGGATTTCGCTGCTGATCCGCGGCGGATTTCGCTGCTGATCCGCGGCGGATTTCGCTGCTGATCGGCAGCGGATTTCGCTGCTGATCCGCGGCGGATTGCTGCTGTCCCGGATTTCGCTGCTGATCCGCGGCGGATTTCGCTGCTGATCCGCGGCGGATTTCGCTGCTGATCGGCGGCGGATTTCGCTGCTGATCCGCGGCGGATTTCGCTGCGGATCCGCGACTGATTTCGCTGCGGATCCGCGGCGGATTTCGCTGCTGATCCGCGGCGGATTTCGTGCTGATCCGCGGCGGATTTCGCTGCGGATCCGCGGCTGATTTCGCTGCGGATCCGCGGCTGATTTCGCGGCTGATCCGCTGCGGGATTTCGCTGCTGATCCGCGGCGGATTTCGCTGCTGATCCGCGGCGGATTTTGCTGCTGATCCGCGACTGATTTTGCTGCTGATCCGCGGCTGATTATCTGCTGATTCATCTGCGCTAGCGGGTATAGCATAACGCGATCGCGTTATGCTATACCGTTACCAGCCGATCAACGCTACGTGTTGAACGGGCTGGTAAAACGCAATTGACCCAGCCTTAGGGTTAGAACTAGGGTTTGGGTTAGCATTAGGGCTAAGGTAGAATTACGGTTAGGGTTGGAATTTGGGTTAGGGTTGGAATTAGGGTTAGGTTTGGAATTTAGGGTTAGGCTTGTAGTTAGGTTTATGGTTAGAGTTGGGATTAGGGTTAGGGGTGTGTTGGGGTTAGGGTTATGATTAGGGTTTGTATTAGGGTTAGGTGTGTGTAGGCGTTAGGGGTGTGTTGGGGTTAGGGTTGGAGTTAGAATTGAGGGGTTTCCACTATTTAGGCACATCAGGGGGTCTCCATACGCGACATGGCGCCACCATTGATTCCTGCAAATTTTGCGTTCAAAAAGTCAAACAGTGCTCCCTTTATTCCAAGCCCCGACGTATGCCCAAACAGTGGTTTATCCCCATATGAGGTATCAGCGTACTCGGGAAAAATTGCACAACAACTTTGGGGGTTCTAATTTCTCCTGTTAACATTGGGAAAAAAAATTGGGGACTAAAAATTATTTTTGTGGAAAAAAAATGATTTTATATTTTCACAGCTCTGCGTTATAAACTTCTGTGAAGGACTTGGAGATTCAAAGTGCTCACCACACATCTAGAGGAGTTCCTTGGGGATCTAGTTTCCAAAATGGGGTCACTTGTGGGTCGTTTCTACTGTTTAGGCACATCAGTGACTCTGCAAACGTAACATGACGCCCGATGACCATTCCATCAAGTGGGCATTTCAAAAGGTCACTACTTCCCATCCGAGCCCCGACGTGTGCCCATACAGTAGTTTTCTCCCACATATGGGATATCAGCATACTCAGGACAAATTGGACAACAACTTTTGGTGTCTAATTTCTCATGTTACCCTTGCGAAAATAAAAAAATTGGGGACTAAAGATCCTGATTGTGGAAAAAATATGATTTTTTTATTTTCATGCCCGGGCGTTATAAACTTCTGTGTAGCCCTTGGGGGTTCAAAGTGCTCACCACACATTCTAGATAAGTTCTTTGCGGTGTCTAGTTTCCAAATGGGGTCACTTGTGGGGAGTTTCTACTGTTTAGGCGCATCAGGGGCTCTGCAAAGTAACAAGATGCCCGCAGACCATTCCATCAAGTTGGCATTTCAAAGCGTCACTACATCCCTTCCGAGCCCTGACGTGTGCCCAAACAGTGGTTCCCCCCACATATGGGGTACTAGCGTACTCAGGACAAACTGGACAACAACTTTCGGGGTCCAATTTCCTGTAACCATTGTGAAAATAAAAAATAGTGGGCTAAAAAATCATTTTTTGAGAAAAAAAAATGATATTTTATTTTCACGGCTCTGCGTTATAAACTTCTGTAAAGCACCTGGGGGGTTCAAAGTGCTCACTATGCATCTAGATAAGTTCCTTAGGGCGTCTAGTTTCCAAAATGGGGTCACTTATGGGGGAGCTCCAATGTTTAGGCACACAGGAACTCTCCAAATGCGACATGACAACCGCTAAATATTCCAGCATATTTTCTATTCAAAAAGTCAAATGGCGCTCCATCCCTTCTGAGCCCTGCCGTGCGCCCAAACAGTGGTTTATGATCACAAATGAGGTATCTGTGTACTCAGGAGAAATTGCCCAACAAATTTTAGAATCCAATTTATACTGTTGCCCATGTGAAAATGAAAAAAACTGAGGCTAAAAGAAAATTTTTGTGAAAAAAAAGTACTTTCTTTTTTTTACGGATCAATTTGTGAAGCACCGGGGGGTTTCAAAGTGCCCACTATGCATCTAGATAAGTTCCTTAGGGGGTCTAGTTTCCAAAATGGGGTCACTTGTGGGGGAGCTCCAATGTTTAGGCACACAGGGACTCTCCAAATGCGACATGGCAACCGCTAAATATTCCAGCATATTTTCCATTCAAAAAGTCAAATGGCGCTCCTTCCCTTCTGAGCCTGCCGTGCGCCCAAACAGTGGTTTATGACCACATATGAGGTATCTGTGTACTCAGGAGAAATTGCCCAACAAATTTTAGGATCCAATTTTATACTGTTGCCCATGTGAAAATGAAAAAAACTGAGGCTTAAAAGAAAATTTTTGTGAAAAAAAGTACTTTCTTTTTTTTACGGATCAATTTGTGAAGCACCTGGGGGTTCAAAATGATCACTATGCATCTAGATAAGTTCCTTAGGGGGTCTAGTTTCCAAAATGGGGTCACTTGTGGGGGAGCTCCAATGTTTAGGCACACAGGGACTCTCCAAATGCGACATGGCAACCGCTAAATATTCCAGAAATATTTTCCATTCAAAAAGTCAAATGGCGCTGCTCCCTTCTGAGCCCTGCCATGCGCCCAAACAGTGGTTTATGACCACATATGAGGTATCTGTGTACTCAGGAGAAATTGCCCAACAAATTTTTAGGATCCAATTTATACTGTTGCCCATGTGAAAATGAAAAAACTGAGGCTAAAAGAAAATTTTTGTGAAAAAAAAGTACTTTCTTTTTTTTTACAGATCAATTTGTGAAGCACCTGGGGTTCAAAATGATCACTATGCATCTAGATAGTTCCTTAGGGGGTCTAGTTTCCAAAATGGGGTCACTTGTGGGGGAGCCCCAATGTTTAGGCACACAGAGACTCTCCAAATGTGACATGGCAACCGCTAAATATTCCAGCATATTTTCCATTCAAAAAGTCAAATGGCGCTCCTTCCCCTTTGAGCCCTGCCGTGCGCCCAAACAGTGGTTTATGACCACATATGAGGTATCTGTGTACTCAGGAGAAATTGCCCAACAAATTTTAGGATCCAATTTATACTGTTGCCCATGTGAAAATGAAAAAACTGAGGCTAAAAGAAAATTTTTGTGAAAAAAAAGTACTTTCTTTTTTTTACGGATCAATTTGTGAAGCACCTGGGGGTTCAAAAATGATCACTATGCATCTAGATAAGTTTCCTTAGGGGGTCTAGTTTCCAAAATGGGGTCACTTGTGGGGGAGCTCCAATGTTTAGGCACACAGGGACTCTCCAAATGCGACATGGCAACCGCTAAATATTCCAGCATATTTTCCTTTCAAAAGTCAAATGGCGCTGCTTCCCTTCTGAGCCCTGCCATGCGCCCAAACAGTGGTTTATGACCACATATGAGGTATCTGTGTACTCAGGAGAAATTGCCCAACAAATTTTAGGATCCAATTTATACTGTTCCCCATGTGAAAATGAAAAAACTGAGGCTAAAAAGAAATTTTTGTGAAAAAAAAGTACTTTCTTTTTTTTACAGATCAATTTGTGAAGCACCTGGGGGTTCAAAATGATCACTATGCATCTAGATAAGTTCCTTAGGGGGTCTAGTTTCCAAAATGGGGTCACTTGTGGGGGAGCTCCAATGTTTAGGCACACAGAGACTCTCCAAATGTGACATGGCAACCGCTAAATATTCCAGCATATTTTCCATTCAAAAAGTCAAATGGCGCTCCTTCCCTTCTGAGCCCTGCCGTGCGCCCATACAGTGGTTTATGACCACATATGACGTATCTGTGTACTCAGGAGAAATTGCTCAACAAATTTTAGGATCCATTTTATCCTGATGTCCATGTAAAAATGAAAAAATTGATGCTAAAAGAAAATTTTTGTTGGAAAAATTTAAAATGTCCATTTTTTCCTTACACGTTGCTTTAGTTCCTGTGAAGCATCTGAAGGGTTAATAATCTTCTTGAATGTAGTTTTGAGTAGCTTGAGGGGTGCAGTTTTTATAAAGGTGTCACTTTTGGGTATTTTCTGCATATAGACCCCTCAAAGTGACTTCAAATGTGAGGTGGTCCCTAAAAAAAATGGTTTTGTAAATTTTGCTGTAAAAATGAGAAATCGCTGGTCAACTTTTAACCCTTATAACTTCCTAACAAAAAAAATGTTGTTCCCAAAATTGTGCTGAGTAAAGTAGACATGTGGGAAATGTTATTTATTAACTATTTTGTGTCACATAACTCTCTAGTTTAACAGAATGAAAATTAAAAATTTGAAAATTACAAAATTTTCAAAATTTTCGCCAAATTTCCATTTTTTTCACAAATAAACGCAAAAAATTATCGACTTAAATTTACCACTAACTGAAGCCCAATATGTCACGAAAAAACAATCTCAGAATCGCTAGGATCCGTTGAAGCGTTCCTGGTTATTACCTCATAAAGGGACACTGGTCAGAATTGCAAAAAATGGCAAGGTCTTTAAGGTCAAAATAGGCTGGGTCATGAAGGGGTTAAGGATAGCTTGTTTCACCTGCATGGAGAGCTCCTTTGACCGCATGTTTCCTTCACAGCTAAACCTTCCAATGCAAACACCACACCTCAAATCAACACCAGCCCTTTTATCTGCTTAATTGAGAATGATATAATGAAGGGATTGCCCACACCTGTCCATGAAATAGCCTTGGAGTCAATTGTCCAATTACTTTTGGCCCCTTTAAAAACAGGGTGGCACATGTTAAGGAGCTGAAACTCTAAACCCTTCATCAAATTTATGTGGATACCCTCAAATGAAAGCTGAAAGTCTGAACTTCAACTGCATTAGATTTATTTTGTTTCAAATTCATTGTGGTAATGTCTAGAACCAAAATTAGATAAATGTTGTCTCTGTCCAAATATTTATGGACCTGATATGGAAATTTAATTAGGATAAAAATATCCTGTGTTTGCTGCTTGCCATGTCCAAATCTCTATATAATGTATTTTTGAGCGCTCAGAACGAAATGAGGACTGTCCACACGAAAGTGTCAGTATAACAGTTCGTCAAAGACATACATTTATTATTGTTTCAAGTTTTTATACGTTTTCAAAAAGGGGCTGGTTAGTCAATTAACATACAATTAAAAGCTGCTAGATTATTGGCTGTTCTAGTGTAAATATGATAATTATGATAATCATGATTAAAAGAGCTGAAGTTGCAGAATTATTGTTTATATTCTTATGACCTAGTTGCCTTGCATAACTATAATGTAAACAACAGATATCTAATAGGACATTTTGTACTTCATGCATTTGTTCCTTTACGAAGGCCTCTTATGAAGGCCAGATTTCTTTAAAACGACTGATTATATCTGGCCTAGAAATATGTGAGCACAAGGTTTTTTAGCAAGTGAGATCTATCTAACTGTGAACTGTGAATACATATATGTGAATATACTTTGAATATATATGGAAGACATATATATTTCCATGACAGTCCCCCTTAGATACCACTTGCCCTAAAAACCTGCTCCTGGCCCAAAGCGCTGCAACTCTTTTATGCTGCCGGTGAGTTGAGACACTCCTAGTACATGCCTCCCCCCGAATACAGACTTTTCGCAAATGGGTGGTCAGGAGGGACTGTCCCTGTCGGGGGTTTATGTGTTTGCAATCATAGTCTCCTTATTTGATAGGATGATTCATCAAGGATGTGTATTCTCAGTCTGGAGGTAGTTCGGAGATCTGGTCAAGCCAGGCAGTTCTATCCGGACTGGTGCGAGGTCCAAGATGGTGAGTGGCATCAAATTGGTTGTCTCCTGAACAGTTTTTTCCATTTTCCTGCGGATACAAGGAATTACACAGCAACCAGTAATTAATGCAAAAATGAGACCCCATAATGGCTGTCCCAACTGTGCCAACATTTTCTGCCACCCCACTCATCCACCCCAAAGTATCGATCCATGGGTCAGTGACACCTGAGTTCTGTTTCAGTTCCTCTGATAACTCATTAAGTTTCTGTATTGCCATTGTGACATTACCATTTGGGCCAGTGTTGTCTGGGATGTAGGTGCAACAGGTGTCTTTGATCATTTTGTAAACACCTCCTTTCTCAGCTAGAATCATATCCAAAGCCATTCTATTCTGGAATGCCATAATGGAAGTGGGGCCTAACTGTGCTGCCAAACCTTTTACATCATCTATGGTGAAGTTAACAAATCTCTGCTGGTTATAATAGATGTAATTTATCCAATCAACATTTTTGTTTATAGTTACTAGTGGCAATAGTGACTCAAATCCTGCTTTAACTTGGTCTCTGGCCTTGAACTCATCAGGTAGGTCATCTGGTCATCTGTCTGGTCAGTCAGAGCATCCACGACATCCTTCATGGCTTAGGTGTCTCTCCTGGTATGGGAGCTTCCTTGCAATGCGATACGTGGATTCAAACAGGCTTTCCCTCTAGTTACACAGAGGTTGATGTCATCTGGGGCTCTTGGACAGGATCATCAAATCTGGCAGTGAGGAGAAAAAACTCGAGAATGGACATTAGTTTTTGACCAATTCAAGTGTTATGATTTGGTAGCTGAGGAGTGCAGGCAAAAAAAGCAATACACCAGAGAGGTTGGAATCTATGGGATTGCAGTACCCTGACTAACCACCACAACTAAAGGCAGCCGTGGAGCGTTCCTACGTTGGTCCTAGACGCCTCGTCACAGCCTGAGAAGCTAAACTACACCTAAAGATAGAAAAAGGAAAGCTATCTGCCCCGGAGCAGATCCCAAAGAACATAGGAAGCCCCCAAACATGTAATGGCGGTTAGACAAGAGGAAATACAGACACAGACAGGAAAATAGAATGAGCAAATGCTGGGGCCCAATCTGTCTAGATAGAAAAGGATAGGAAAGGCACTTACTGCAACCCCAAAAAAAACCTGAAAAATACCAACTCTACTAATTACAAAAACACCTGAGATCACACGACCTCTACCACCTAAATTAGTTCTCTGGTGTAACAAAAACTAAACAGCAACCACTGAAAAAACTGGAAAAGGCAAATGAACAAACAGTGGCTGAACTAAACTGAGAGGAGCATAAGCCCCCCGAAGGGGACCCGGCAGACCCCCACAGAAGTGCAGGACAAAATGCAGGCACCAAAAACTAAAAGAAGAAAATGTCTTATCTGTTAGCAGAAGATGCAGGCACGAAACAGCTTTTCTGGGTCTCTGGGAGTGTGCCTTATGCTAAACAGTGCAATAGGGAATGTGTCATGCCATGGTTTGCGTGTCTCTTGGGCAATTTTTCAGCATTCTATTCTTAAGTGTTTTGTTCAGTTTTTTCTACCTTCCTGCTGCTCTGGGGGTGGTAAGGAGTGTGTAGGCCTAAATCTGACCCTACTGCTAATCAGGTCTTGTGTGTCAGATTTGCTGTGAATGCGGGTCCCTGATCACTTTCTATCATTTCTGGAACCCCGTATCTGCACACTATTTTCCGAAAGTAGCTTCGTTGCAGTAGTCTTTGCTGACTTGGAAGGCTTCTGTTCATCTTGAAAATTCTTCTTTTGACCACAATGGCGTATTTGAATCCTTCACTTGGCGATATCTGGATGTGGTCTATCTGGATCCTTTGAAGCTGGTAGAGTGGTCTTTCCAGATGAGGTGAGGGGGACTTTCTTCCATACGTTCAGGCTTGCATTTGCCGCAGGTCAGACAGCTGCTGGTGAATTTGGCTGTTAGGGTGGAGATCCCTGAAGTGAAAACAGTAAGCACCAATCAGATCATTCATTTGTGTCTTTGATATGTGGATGTGGGTCCATCTACCCATTGGACCACCATAGGGTGCATACTTTGTGGTAGGCAGAGTTTTGAAGTCTATTATTGATAGCCTTCTTTCTTCACATGTTGCTTTTTTCGCATTCAGCTCTTCTTCTCCTTTTGGAGCTTGGTCTTGTAACTTCTTGAGCAGATTCCAGGACGTTTCTTTGTCAGGTTTCTTGTCTTCAGTCGTCATGTAGTAGCCGTCCGGCTCTACGACCTCTCCCACTTCTCCATGTTGTCTTCCTTTGGCTGCTTCTTTGGCTGCCATGTCCGCCATGTTATTGCCTCACGCCTCTTCTGTTCTCAGTTTTCCATGCACTTTGATTTTTCAAATTGCCACCATTTTGGAAGTTGGAGTACACCCAGCAGGTCCTGAAGGCTCCATGATGTTTCACGGTTGTCCCGTTTGCTGTGATGAAGTCCCTTGTAGCCAGATGGGTCTAAAGTCGTGTGCTTATGCCATGCGAGTACCTGTAGTCCGTTGTAGATGTTTGCAGTCTTGCCTTCTGCCATCTGGCAGGCCTTCGTCAGCGCTATCCGTTCTGCTTCCTGGGCTGACAGGCTAGGTGACAGACTTCTGGACCACAGGATTTCTTGATTGCTGGTCACTGCACTTCCTGTGTTGAAAACTTCTTCTGGAGCCATCCAAGTATCCCCCCTTGGGAGTGGGAGTAGAGTGGCCGGGCTGAGGACTGTAGGTCTGGAGACGGTGACATTATGAGACAAAGGCAATAGAGGCGCCACAAAGATGCCTGGCGGTGGAGAGATTACTGTTGGTTGAGCTTGATTGAAGATTGCCAAGATGTCATGTGGAGTGAGAGTTTCCAGTGGCTGTCCAAGAGTGATGTCAGCAACCTTGTCCAGGAGGGTGTGTGCTGCAGATACTGCCATCAGGCAGGAGGGTGCTCTTCTTGCAACTGGATCCAAGCGGGCTGAGAGGCAGCCAAAAGTCTCTGTTTTCCCCCGTGAATCCGTGCCAGGACTCCAGTAGCATGACCTTCTTTCTTCCATCAGGTAGACTGAAAGACTTTTCATAGTCAGGTAGGCCTGGTATTGGCGCTGAGACTGTGGAGTTCTTCCAATCTCCTGAATGGGTTGAAGGCTGCGTCTGATAGAAGGAGCGGGGTTGCGTTGATGCAAGCGCACAGAGGCTGCATTAGGACTGAGGCATCAGGGATCCAGGTTCTGCAATATGACACTAGACCAGGGAAGTCCTGCAGCATTCTTGGAGTTGTTGGGGGAGCCATCTTCTCCACAGTGGTCTTCCAGTCTTTTGACATGTGTTTCGTCTTGTGGGCAATACAGTGTCCCAGGGATGTAACTTGCTTCTGGCATCACTGGACTTTGTTCTTCCAGACCTTGCGTTGCTGTTCTTCCAGGTAAAGTAGGAGAGACAAGGAATAGACTGTGCAGGTGTTGATGTCAACCACACAAAATAGAAGGTCATCCACGTGTTGTAGAAGAGTGACTCTTGCATATTCTGCAATCCAGTTGACGAGGATGGAGGACATTGTCTTGGTGAAACTTAAAGGGCTTGTTTTGAGCACCTTGAGGCAACATTGTCCATATGCACTGCACTGGTGCGTGAAAGCAGGCCTCCAGGTGGAGGGGAAACACTGAAGAAGGTACTGGCCAGGTTGATCACCGTGAATACCGTTGCGGTGACTGGGACTCTTGAGAGCAGAGTGTGATGGTTCAGCACTGTTGGGGTTTCAAATACCGTAGCCTCTTTCGCGGCCTCCAGGCCTTGCACCATTCTGAACTCAGTGGGGTTTACAGTCTTTTTCTTCACTGTGGAAAGCTGGGATTGATTCCGATGGGCGAGGCAGCCCAGTTTGGCCTTGTCCTTCAGTATGCGGCAGGGGACTCCCATCTGCTGGTGCAGAGCTGGCGGGAAAACAAGCCGTCTACTAGGGTCCACATCATGAGAGATGACGACCAGCTGGCTTTCTTGTTCTCCACCAAGACAGTTACTGTGTTACACCTGTTCTGGTCACAGGGGGTCTTCTTGTTGGGACGTCTCCTTAAACGGCTGCTTTTTTCTCAGCACGGGCCATCAGTAGTTTCTTTTTCTCCAGCTCGGTCTCAGGTCAGTATTTGTGCACAAGTTTGAAGAGCTGAGTGGCCTTTTTCCGGTCTAGGGCCTGGGTGAACTGGTTGATTGCAAGGGGCACCTCCTGGTGCTTGCAAAAGATGAACCTCTGGCGTTAGAGCTGGATGAGGTGTTGCCATTCCATGAAGCGAGTAGAGTCCTTCTTGAGTTGAATATCCTGGCCAATGTCAAAGTTCTCAGGCCGTCTTCTTAGGCGAGCTCACTTAGACCTTCAGTTGGTCAGAGACATCTTGACCCTGGGTGATGGAGTGGTTTTTTCTGGTACTATGTCCAGCACCTCCTGTGATAGGTCTGCAGTGTGGTTGTTTGAGGTTCCTGTTTCTTCTTGGGTCAGGGGTGAAGAAAGTGTCATGGTCCCATCTTCCTGGAACACTCTGGTCGCTTTCAGCTTCTGCAGTAGGTCCACTCCCAATAGGTTGAGGGTTCAGGTTTTTTACACAACAAACTGGGACATGATGGAGTGTTCTGGCTGAGTCCACACGCTCAGGGGCTTCATAATCTGGAAATATCTGACTTGACCATCAATTCCCATGCAAGAAGCAGAAGATTCTGATAGGTAGGTGAGGTTGCGGAGTTCCACAAGAAAAGATCTGACTACGCCATCCACTCTCAGGATATTGGTCCCACTGGTGGGGTTCCTTGTGGACTTGGTGTGCTCTTGTCCTATGGACGGGGTTCTTCACTGCTTTCTGTGTTTCTTCCTTGGCTTGCTTCTCTAGACAAAGTGGTGGGTCGTAGGGGTTCTCTGCAGCAGTTCCGGTAATGGCCAAGCTTGCCACATTTGTAACACTTGACATTTCTTCTGTCTTTAAAACGTGGTTGGCCATCTGGCTCTGAGACCACCATCAGGGGAGCTGTTTTGCGCACTCCTGGCTGGGATTCTATCCCTTTTGCGACTGTGAGAAGGGTGTCCATTGCTATTGACGTGTACTCAGGCCTGGCTGCTACCAGTGGTTTCCTGATTGGTTCTCTCAGTCCATGCACAAAAGCCTGTGCCAACATCCGTCTGTGTGTCTGATCATGGGTAATGAGGCCCAAATCTTGAAACACTTGCATTACTCTGTCATGGAACTTCTCCACAGACTCTGTCATGTCTTGACTCGTGACATGTAGGCTGAGAGTTTGTCCTGTCAGTCTGCTTTTGGCCCATTCTCTGAGTTGCTCAATTAGCTTTGGTCCTGTCTCCCAGGCATACGCATCTAACTCTGCTGGATGCTTGAAGTGTTCTCTCATAATTGACCAGAATGCATCACCTGCTTTTATTTCCATTTCGGTCCAGAGATCAATCCAGGCTGCTGTATACGTTTGCTGGATCTGCTGCATTTTTTGGCAAAATAGCATGGGGTGTATCCCTGGGTCTGGCAGCATACTGATCACCTGGCTTGGGATGAAGGGCTCATAGGATGGTGCCTCTACCTGTCCCTGCTCTATTGGTGCTTGTGTGTTTTCTTCCCTAGTATTGGGCAGCATGTGTGACGTTGCATCTTCATCTTCATCAGATAAGAAGTGACATGGTGTACTTGGTGCATACACTGTGTGAGATTTGGGCTTTAAAGTTGTCTTGCTGCATGGGGATTTCCCACTTCCTTGCTGAGGCTGCGGTGGATCAGTGTCATGGTTCCATGCTAGCAGCCCTGTAGCTATACCACCCCCTGTGAAGCAAGCCCTAGCTGTGGACTGTTGTGTCTGGGGGCTACATGTAGCGTTTTGTGTAGGGAGATCTGCACTTTCTTCTCCTGATATAATGACTGGCAATGTTTGTACTGTGCTTGGGATAGACAAGGTGCCCTGTGCTGGAGACACTGAATACAGGGACACCACATTGCTTGGATTGGGCGTTGACCCAGTTGATGACTAAGTAGAAAAAAGAGGAAGAGAAGGGAGGTGTGAGGGAGGAGCGAAAGAAAGAGGAGGGGAGGGAGAGAAGAGTGAAAGGGGGAAAAGAGAGAAAGATGGAGGAGAGAGAGAGAGAGAAGAAAGATGGAGGGGGAGAAGTAGAAGAAAATGAAGAACAAGATTTGAGAGTTGGAGAGGAAAAGATAGAAGAAGAGGAAGATGAAGAAAATGGATGTGTCAGAGATGTGATGGAGGGAAAAGAAGGAATGAGAGGGATGGCAGCGAGGAAAGAGGAGAAAAGTCTGAAGAAGAAAGAGAAAGGGACTGAGAGAAGAAAAAGGAGAGGGTGTCCCCCCTGTGACTCTTGAGAGGGGATGGTTGAAACAAAAATGCCTTCTCCCTGTGGAGAGAGGCGGGGAGCATTTTTCCCTGTACAAGGCTCCTTACTCAATGAGAGCAGCCTACACCTGTCCCGTGTCTCCACATGATGGACATGTGATGTGTGTGACTCTGAATTCTGCTCTTGTGACATGTCAGTGATCTTTTTCTCACAGATGATTTAACACCTTTTCAAACTTATTCACATAAAAAAAAAAAATTTCCTCGCCGAATGCCCGACGGGAGGGGCTGCTCAGACCACTGCGTAGTTTGTGTCTGCTCTCTCCCACAGCCTGTAATTCTCCTTATCTATGTGACCTTGTTCTAAGGCAAGCTTGTAGAAAAAAAAATGGCTGGAGAAATAAAGCTCTAAAATAAATTGCTTAGAGAAAAAAAAAAAAAAAATCTCTCCAAAATCATTTAAAAATGTACTTAAAGAAAAATTTTAAAACAAAGTTAGATTTAGTAAAAAAAAAAAACTCTAGAAAAAGTAAACAAAAAAAAAAAAATAAATTCACCAAAAAGGGGAGAAAAGAAAAACCGTATTAATCATAAAACTCTGAAAAACAACCCTTGTTACTAAAACAGCTAATTAAAAATCTCTGGAATGTCAGCTGGCTGCTTCCCCCCTCCCTTCCTTATATCTCTGCTTGCTGTCTCTATAGCCACTGAAATCACGTATCAAAAAAAAAAAAAAAAATTAATATTCCTCAGAATAGCAAAAAATGAATATAGTTCAGTCTGAATGCCTGATAATTCTCACGTTAAAACCTGTAGCCAAAAAACTAGCTTAAAAAATAAAAAAAATAAAGCCAAGAAACAGAATGTCTGATAACGTGATTAGCAGAGGAGGGGGGGTCAAAGGGGTTTTCTCGCTGCTGCAGCCAGCACACTGCTCTGAATGAGTTACTGACAGAGCGCACGGAGATGTGATTTAAAGCGACAGTACCTGATACAGACAATGAGACAGACACCCGGGAGAATACGAATCCCTCTTTTGATGATCTGTGACACATACAAGCTGCTCTGGTAACTGATAACTCACCAATTGCACTGAGCGCGGTGAGGCTCAAGGTTCTATCGCTCTGTACCGTAGCCCTGGCCGGTGCGCCGGTCACAGTAATCTGCAATAGCCTTCATCAAAATTCTCACTATCCACGTCTGATTTGACTGGGATGGCCTCCCGGTGCGTGGACAATTATTGTGAGAACTTATCCAAAACAAAGCTTCTGCCCTTCACGTCTGATTTGACTGGGATGGCCTCCCAGTGCGTGAAAGTTTACTGCAGAAACTTAACCGAACAAAGCCCTCGCTTCCACAACTGGATTTTTTGGGATAACCTCCCTCCAATGTGTGAAGAATATCTGCGTGGACTTATCCAAAACAAAGCTCCCGCCCTTCACGTCTGATTTGACTGGGATGGCCTCCCGGTGCGTGAAAGTTTACTGCGGGAACTTATGCAGCAATTTGTCTTTTGCTATACAGCCCCAGAGATCAGCAAGCAAAAACACAGTCACCGTTCCAACTTTCTCCCGGTTCACATAAAACATGAAACATATACAGCACAGCAGCAACCAACTCGGCTTATATCCCAGGGCTTTTGGATAAGGGTATGGACTTTTTACACAACCTGGGAATGCGGTGATGACCACGTCCGACCGGCTGGAAGTGTAGGCTAGGACTAGGCAAAGGGAACATTCAGGTAAGATGACAAAGTTTTCTTACCTTACTGATGGAGCTGCAGTCTCCATCCCGTGTGCCAAGGCCAGGGCCAACACCCCCGTCTCTCCGGTCGGCCGAGTCCTCGTGCGTTTCGTCCAATGCCCGTGTGCAGGCGCCAACTGATATGGAAATTTAATTAGGATAAAAATATCCTGTGTTTGCTGCTTGCCATGTCCAAATCTCTATATAATGTCTTTTTGAGCGCTCAGAACGAAATGAGGACTGTCCACACGAAAGTGTCAGTATAACAGTTCGTCAAAGACATACATTTATTATTGTTTCAAGTTTTTATACGTTTTCAAAAAGGGGCTGGTTAGTCAATTAACATACAATTAAAAGCTGCTAGATTATTGGCTGTTCTAGTGTAAATATGATAATTATGATAATCATGATTAAAAGAGCTGAAGTTGCAGAATTATTGTTTATATTCTTATGACCTAGTTGCCTTGCATAACTATAATGTAAACAACAGATATCTAATAGGACATTTTGTACTTCATGCATTTGTTCCTTTACGAAGGCCTCTTATGAAGGCCAGATTTCTTTAAAACGACTGATTATATCTGGCCTAGAAATATGTGAGCACAAGGTTTTTTAGCAAGTGAGATCTATCTAACTGTGAACTGTGAATACATATATGTGAATATACTTTGAATATATATGGAATACATATATATTTCCATGACAGACCTAACTGTAGATAAAACCACCACAGACAGAGGTTAAGTAAACCGTAAAGTTTTACAATCACAAACCGCAAACATATGGAAGCTTAAATATTTTACCAGAAATGCAGCTATGTAATTGTCTGAATGCATTCTGTATATTTGAATATGGATTCAAAAGAGCCATTGGTATATTCGCACTACACTATTAACAGCAATCATATCTATATTCAGCCGTTCTTGAAAACTGAAGATTAACTCATAGACTGTTAGGGTCTGCGGAATGCACCTAATAGATATAATAGAGAGGTGCGTTCGCAGCCCGGGGTCCACCGTGCAGGCGAAGCCCGCTGCTAATAAGATGGCGAAAGTAGCGAACTCTGTTATCCCGCAGAGTCGCAAAAATAAACGCCGTAGCGCGTTGTGGCAGTAAGTGCGAACTCTGTTAATCCCAGAGCCGCTAACGGGATGCCACAGCGCTATATGGCGTTAGGTGCGAACTCACTTAACTTCAGTGAGCCGCAAAGTAAAACGCTAGGGCACTGTCTAGCGTCCAAAGCGAACCCTGTTACGTCACAGAGCCGCTGAGAAAAAGTACCGTGTCCTGTCAGGCTCTCAGGTACACGGATAATTGCTAAGCGAGCATAATACGTGGTCATGCGCTAATGTCCTCGCGGGAGTCACCCGCAATCTATGGCATCTGAACGCCAGACCCTGAATACGGCAATCAAACTCCTCACCGGTTATGCCGGTAATCTAAGGCATCTAGGACACCGACCCTGACCAGCTAGCACACCAAACTCCTCACCGATTAAGTCGGTATTCTAGTGGCTTATTTCAGCCGGGTCCCTAACCACTCACACGCATGACCACACTGGCGCATAGCATACAATGGTTGATATTAGCGCATGGCGGCCCAGCCATGCTACCCTTTTATAGCAACAGCTACAGGACCTTCCAGGAACAAGGACCAATAAGAAACCTGTTCCAGAAGACTCGTAGTAACAGGACCTTCCTGGCGGGCCAATAGGAGCTGCTGCAGTATCTGAGCATGTGACCCCTGATCTCCAATGAGAGATCTCACTCTGGGCATGCTCAGAAGGGAAAATGCAGTACTTTGTCCCAAAGACGTCTGCTCCAGCATTGACTATAATAGCAGATCCAGGAAAGGCAGCAACAAGTCACTTCCCAGTAGTGGAGTGGGCAAGACGCCTGGACCGACGCCTCTGCTGAGCAGGCTCCACTGTGGCCGGAGATGAATGGGAGACCGCAGCGGGACGGGTTCGAGACTCCCCTTGTGCAGCAGCGGGAAATCGAACCCTAACATTCCCCCCCTCCTAGGGCCCCCCCTTCTCTGGGCCTCGCTGCGCTCAAAGGCAGCAATGAGCTGCGGAGCGTGAACATGCTCGGCAGGCTCCCAGGATCTATCCTCAGGCCCATAACCCCTCCAATCCACCAAATAAAATTTTTTGCCTCGTACCACCTTGCACCCAACAATGCCGTTCACCTCATGATCGTCGGTAGATGAACCCGACGTCCCAGCAGATGACTCAGAAAACCGGGAAATGGCCACGGGTTTCAAGAGGGACACGTGAAAGGTGTCAGTGATACCAAGGCGAGGCGGAAGGGCTAGGCGGTAAACTACCGGGTTCACCTGCTCAAGAACTTTAAAGGGGCCCAAAAAGCGAGGTGCCAACTTGGTGGACTCTACCCGTAGCCTGATGTTTCGGGCAGAAAGCCACACTAGGTCACCCGGAGCAAACGTAGGAGCGGGGCGCCGATGGGCATCGGCCGAAGACCTCATCCTCTCTTTGGAGGCCTGAATGGCATCCTGAGTGCGGTCCCAAATGTCCCGTGCCTCCACAGCCCAGTCTGCCACCCTGGAATCGGCAGAAGACACGGGCATAGGCACTGGTACCCGCGGATGCTGACCGTAGTTCAGGAGGTATGGGGTCTGTCCGGTGGAGTCAGCCACAGCATTATTTAGAGCAAACTCAGCCCACGGTAGCAAGGATGCCCAGTCATCCTGCCTGGCAGAGACAAAATGCCGCAAGTATGTGACCAAGGTCTGGTTGGCCCTCTCTACCAACCCATTCGTCTCGGGATGGTATGCAGAGGAGAGATTCAACTCAATGCTGAGTAAACGACACAGCTCTCTCCAGAACCGAGACGCAAACTGGGGACCTCGATCACTAACAATTTTGTCTGGCATACCGTGTAGGCGGAAAATATGCCTAATGAATAATGCTGCCAAGGCCCGTGCAGACGGTAACTGTGGTAACGGCACCAAGTGCACCATTTTGGAGAAGTGGTCGGTTATCACCCAGATGATGGTGCAGCCCCGAGACTTGGGTAAGCCAACCACAAAATCCATCCCGACCATCTCCCAGGGCCTGTCTGCCACCGGTAAAGGAAAGAGTAACCCAGCTGGCCGTTGTCGAGGGGACTTATTCTTGGCGCAGGAGACGCATGCCTGAACGTATTCCCTGACGTCACGGACCATATGTGGCCACCAGTATGTCCTCGCCAGCAACTCAGATGTCCTCTTTGCCCCAAAATGTCCACCCACCCTGGACGAGTGTGCCCAAGAGAGAACCTCCGGTCGCAAATTGATGGGCACAAAAGTCTTGCCCGGAGGCACAGACTCAAGCGAAACCGGGGCCACAGTTCTTAGGCTCTCTGTGGGGACAATCAGCCGAGGCTCCTCCTCCACCTCATCAGAGGACACCACGGAGCGAGACAGAGCATCAGCACGAATGTTCTTCTCCCCTGAGAGAAAATGGAGGGTGAAATGGAATCGGGAGAAGAACAGGGACCATCTGGCTTGACGGGAATTTAGCCGCTGGGCGGTCTGTAAATAGACAAAATTTTTGTGGTCAGTGAACACTTGGAAGGGAAAGCGAGCCCCCTCCAGGAGATGTCTCCACTCAGAAAAGGCCAACTTCATGGCTAGCAACTCCCTATCCCCAATGGAATAATTCCTCTCCGCAGGTGTGAAGGTCTTGGAGAAGAAGAAGCAAGGATGTTTACGACCTTGAGCATCCTTTTGAAAAAGGACTGCTCCAGCACCAACGGACGAGGCATCTACCTCCAATATAAAAGGCTTATCAACCTCGGGACGATGTAGGATAGGAGCGCTAGCAAAATGGGACTTGATTGAAGTAAAGGCCTTGGAGACCTCCTCTGACCACAATTTGGGATTGGCTCCTTTCTTGGTGAGGGCTACCAAGGGAGCAACCAAAGTAGAGAAGTGGGGAATGAATTGGCGATAGTAATTAATGAACCCCATAAAGCGCTGCACCGCTTTATAGAGAGTGGGGTTCTTGCCAATCCATTACAGCCTGTAGTTTGGCAGGATCCATAGCCAATCCCTGAGTGGAGATGATATAGCCCAGGAATGGCAAAGACTCCTGCTCAAACACACACTTCTCCAACATCGCATATAAGGAATTTGCCCGCAAGAGGTCGAAGACCCTGCAAACATCTCTCCGGTGGGTGTCCATATCTGGAGAAAAGATGAGAATGTCATCCAGATAGACTACCACAGAGGTGGCAAGCATGTCCCGGAAGATGTCATTTACGAAATCTTGGAAGACGGCTGGAGCATTACAGAGCCCGAAGGGCATCACAAGATATTCGTAATGTCCATCTCTGGTATTGAACGCTGTCTTCCATTCGTCCCCCTCACGGATGCGGATCAGGTTATAGGCACCACGAAGATCCAGCTTAGTAAATACCCTTGCTCCCCGGAGCCTATCAAAGAGCTCAGATATTAGGGGCAAAGGATATTTGTTCTTAACGGTAATGGCGTTAAGACCCCTATAGTCTATACACGGTCGTAATTCTCCATTCTTCTTCTGCACAAAGAAAAATCCTGCTCCTGCTGGTGACACTGACTTCCTAATAAACCCTCTGGCCAGATTTTCCTGGATGTATTGTGACATGGCCTCCGTCTCAGGAAGAGAGAGAGGATACACTCTTCCCCGAGGGGGCTCCGTTCCAGGCAAGAGGTCTATAGGACAGTTATAAGGGCGATGAGGCGGCAGAGTCTCCGCTGCCTTTTTGGAGAACACGTCTGCGTATGACCGATAAACCTTGGGAAGGGAATCAAGATCTATGGGTATCTCCGTTGTGGAAACCTGAACGTCCTCTCTGAGACATTTGTCTCTACAATGATCACCCCAACCCAGTATTCTCCCAGAGGACCAATCAATATGGGGAGAGTGGTGGCGAAGCCAGGGTAATCCCAACAAAACCTCATCTATTCCCTCAGGAAGGACAAAAAGGGATATATTCTCCTGATGTGAAGGAGACATAGACAGAGGTAGAGTGACAGTCTGGTGGGTGATTTGTGAGGGCAGGATTGCTCCATTCAACACTCTCACCGATATTGGCTCGGCGAGCGTCACCAGCGGTATGGAATGGCGAGAGGCAAAGGAGGAGGACATAAAATTCCCCTCTACCCCAGAGTCCACACAAAGCTTGGCGGGAAGGGTGGATGAACCTAGAGAGATTAACCCTTTAAGGAGCATCTTCGGAGCAAAATCTCTCGCGTCTAATGACCCTGCACCCATGGTCACGGAACATGACCGTTTACTTGTTCGCTGGGGACATCGGTTGGCATAATGTCCTGACTGCTGACACACTCTACAGACCACGGATACTCAAGTGGTCCGAGACTTAGATCCCACTCGAGTATTCTCCACGGTCTCTGGGAGTCAGACGCCCGAACGGGAAATTCCAGAGGTTTGGCAAAGGTGGGTGCCAGCCGAAACCTCTGCCTACACTGGGTCCGCTCTAACCTCCGCTCGTGAAAACGGAGGTCGATGCGGGTAGATATAGAAATGAGTTTCTCCAGTGTGGCAGGAATCTCCCTGGTAGCCAAAGCGTCCTTTACATGGTCTGCCAGTCCTCTCCAGAACACTGGAATAAGAACTTTATCTGGCCACTCTAATTCAGAGGCCAAAGTCCGAAATTGGACTGAGAACTGGCTGACCATGGACAAGCCCTGTGACATTGTCAGCAGTTGGAGTGCCGTATCGTGCGTGACCTGAGGTCCTAAAAAGACCTTTTTCAGAGCCTCCAAAAACCGAGGAGCACTCCGCACCACACGATCGTCACGCTCCCACAGCGGTGTTGCCCACTCCAACGCTCTGCCCGAGAGTAGAGACAGTACAAAACCCACTTGTGCCCGATCCGTGGGGAAACGTGCAGCCAGAAGCTCGAGCTGTATAGAGCACTGACTCACGAATCCCCGACATTGCTTGCTGTCACAGGCAAACTTGTCAGGAAGCGGGAGGAGGGATAATGTAGGGACAGAGGTAGCAGAGGACAAACTGGCTGCAGCCACGCTAGCAGCCTGAACAGCGACTGCGGTAATATCCACAGCTGAGGTTGTGCGCTCAAGAGCCGCCAACCTTCCCTCCAGCTGCTGGATATACTGCCTTAGACGCTGGTCATCCGCCATTTTACTAGCCAGACCCTGGCGCTAATATTATGTTAGGGTCTGCGGAATGCACCTAATAGATATAATAGAGAGGTGCGTTCGCAGCCCGGGGTCCACCGTGCAGGCGAAGCCCGCTGCTAATAAGACGGCGAAAGTAGCGAACTCTGTTATCCCGCAGAGTCGCAAAAATAAACGCCGTAGCGCGTTGTGGCAGTAAGTGCGAACTCTGTTAATCCCAGAGCCGCTAACGGGATGCCACAGCGCTATATGGCTTTAGGTGCGAACTCACTTAACTTCAGTGAGCCGCAAAGTAAAACGCTAGGGCGCTGTCTAGCGTCCAAAGCGAACCCTGTTACGTCACAGAGCCGCTGAGAAAAAGTACCGTGTCCTGTCAGGTTCTCAGGTACACGGATAATTGCTAAGCGAGCATAATACGTGGTCATGCGCTAATGTCCTCGCGGGAGTCACCCGCAATCTATGGTTTCTGAACGCCAGACCCTGAATACGGCAATCAAACTCCTCACCGGTTATGCCGGTAATCTAGGGCATCTAGGACACCGACCCTGACCAGCTAGCACACCAAACTCCTCACCGATTAAGTCGGTATTCTAGTGGCTTATTTCAGCCAGGTGCCTAACCACACACACGCATGACTTTTTTTTTTTTTTTTCCCTCAGATGGGAAGTTCCACAGTCAGATAACCAAAACTATAAGGAACTCGACTCCCAAACAGCGTGTACACTTACATAATGCAGCAGCTGTTCCCATCATCATCGGAAAACCAACTTTATTTACAAGCACAAAAAAACACAAAACTAAGACATATTAACAAGGTGTTTCCACTTTTTAACTTTCCAAATTCCCTCTGCGTCCTCCTCCCCCCTCTTTCTCTTATCACACACAAAACAAAAATACAATTTTCCCAAAACAATTTTTAAACAATTTTTAACCTCAATCTCCTTCCTCTTAAACACATACACATTCCTCACATCCCACAACACCTCTTTTATACATGCAAGCATCAACCACAACACTCTCTCCTTTTCTCCACACATACCCAACCCAAACATAAATAACTCAAACGTCAAAAAATTCACATCACACAACTCCTTACACAACGGGCCCAAACCTGAAATCACATTTCTAGCATACTGACAATTCCAAAACAAATGCACCTCTCTCTCTCTCGCACCACATCCCCTCCTCGGACACATCTCACTCCTCACTAAACCCCGGCTTTTCTGGAAGTCTCTCACCGGTAACACCTCATGCAATGACTGCCACACAATCTCGCTCTGTCTATTTGTCATACCATCCATACGTACCTTCTTCCATACCTTCTGCACATCACTTCCTCTCACCATATAGATACCACATTCCATCTCTCTACACTCAATCATCCTATATACCGCTTTCTTCTTCTCTAACAACCTCATATCCACATCACACAGTTCATACTTCACCAAAAATTTGTAAACCCACACATACCACACAGGCACCTCAAAAACCACTGGGCACCTTAGATCCCTTTCCCGCCACTTCAAACGGAACAGAAAACTTCCAAACAAATACCTGCACATACACGCACACTTCCCATCCATCCTAATCACACCCAATACAAACACCATAATATTCACGCCAAAAAATACATTCAAATTTGGGAATCCCAGCTCCCCCTTATCCATTCTCTTCATCACAACCTCTCTCCTTGCACACTCCATACTTGAACGCCAAAAAAATACAAACAAAACCCTATTTAATCTTCTAACACACATATAACCTGGTGGAAAAACCACCGCAACATGCAAAAAAATTGGTAACACCACACTCTTAATAACTAAAATTTTACCAAAAAACGTCAAATCTCTCATCTTCCAAAAATTTAACTTGCGCTCCACTCTCTCTCTCACATCCACCCAACTTTCCTCTCCATCCAACTTCTCTGAAAATTTCACACCCAGCACCTTTATCGGTCCACTCACCACATTCACCCCAATATCATTGCTCAGAGTCCTCCCACCAAAAATCTTACATTCAGTCTTCTCCCAATTCACTTTAAACGCAGACGCTCCACAAAAAACGGATACCAACAACTTCACACGACGCACCGAACACTCTGAATCACACAAAACACACACATCATCCATGTAACCATTCACCTTCCACTCCCTCCCCCTCGCCCCCGGCACTTGCACACCCCGAATCACCTTATCTTTCCTCAACATACACAACAACGGCTCAATCGCGCAAATGAACACAACAGGGGACAATGGGCACCCCTGCCGTACACCGGAAAACACATTCACTCTCCTCCCTACATTCCCATTCAACAAAACACAACTATAAATATTTTTATACAAACTTCTCACTCTCTCAACAAACTCAGCCGGAAAACCCATCTTCACCAACACTCTAAACAGAAAACCATGCGCCAACCTATCATACGCCTTCTCCAAATCCAAACTCAACACATACACCCCCTTCTTACGGTTTCAAACAGTCCCACAAACAATCTCTCAGCATACACACACTCTCATGTAACCGCCTTCCAGGCACCGAACAACACTGCTCCTCACCCACCACACTCCCAACCACATCACGCATCCTATTTGCCAAAAGCTTCGCATAGATTTTATAATCACAATTAAGCAACGTGATCGCCTCCAGTTTTTTAGATTTTTCAAATCACCTTTTTTTGGCAACAGCACAACCACTCCTGCACGCATACCATTCGCCACCTCTGCATTCGCCCACATATACTTACATACATCAACAAAATCCTTCCCAATCACATCCCACATCACACGATAAAATTCCACCGGGAGACCATCATCCCCCGGCGTTTTATTCAGCGCCATGCTACACACCACCTTCCATATTTCTTCACTCGTCACCTCCCCCATCAAACTCTCCCTTTCTGTCCCATTCAATCTATTTTCCAAAACACTCAGCACATCACTCTCCAAACCTTCATCCCTCCATTTCACTGCATACAAATCATCATAAAACTTTGCCACTTCCTCACATAAGTCCACACCACTCACTTCATTTCCATCCACTCCATTCAAAACACTCATGCTCTGTCTTTTTCCAAAAACTTTCTTGAAAAAAAACCGCGAACACTTCTCATTCTTTTCCAAGTTCTCTATTTTAGCCCTATACACAATACTCCTCCCTCTCTCTCTCAAAAACTCGTTCACTTCTTTTTTCACTCTCAACAAATCTTCACTCACATCCATCCCTCCCTCTCTTAGCTTATATAACACACTCAATCTTGCATTCAACCCAGCAAACCTTTCTCTCTTAGCAGCTGCACACTTGTAACCAAGTTTTTTTAAAAAAACCTTGGTTTTCCATTTAACCCAATCCCACCATTCACACACATTACTGAATTCACTTCTGCTCTCACACCACTCCTTATAATGTCTCTCATACTCCTCTCTCACCTCCACCCCCTCCAGTAAACTCATATTCAGCTTCCATATACCTTTCCCAGTTACCTCCTCAGTATGCACATCCACTTCACACTTCATACACACATGATCTGAAAACGGCACACTCTCCTGTGCATAACTAACAGCAATCAGGTTTTTTGAAACAAAACAATAGTCCAGTCTAGACGCCATCCTCCCACTCTCAGAAAAAAATGTATTTAACAATGGAGTTACTTTACACTCCCTCTGCATATCCCTCAAACCAAAATCACTCACCATGTCCATTAACTCTTTCCTTGACACATCCACATTCACCTTTCCCACATCAACATTCATATCACCCACAATCACAACAGGCACTCTACCTGGAATAAAAAACTTAATTTTTTCAAATAAAACTTTACGCTCCTGTTTTTTCACAGGAGCATACACATTAATAACACTAAAACGAATATTTCTAAACTCAAAATTTGCTAACACGCATCTCCCAACCTCAATCACCATATAGTCACACAAACTCACATTACGCCCCTTCACCAAAAAACCAACACCGTCATTTCTATTACATGCACTCCCTGACCACACAGACGCACCATGAGGCCATTCACTCCCCTTCACACCATCCACAATCCCACACTCCTGTAAACAAAAAATTTCCGCATTTTGCGCTGCAAAAAACTCAAAAATGGCCGCACGCCGCATCTTATTTTTAAAAACCCTCACATTTTGAGATATAATTCTAACACCCATACTAAACACAAACCAAAAGGCTTAAAAAAAACACTTGTCCAAAAAAGCCAAAAAAGGAAAAAAAAATACAAAAACAACCTACAGATATAACTTGACACACATTACATAAAACACACAAAAAAAACAGATAGCCATTGCTTAAAGAGCAAAGCTATGTACACAAAAAAACCCTACCTGGCTACTGGAAAAGTAAAACGTACTTAACCAGTACCGCCAGTGTCCTCCTCCACAATTTGTGCCGAGCAGCCTTCCGAGCCGCTGGCCTCCATATACTCCTCCACCCGTGCCTTTTTCTGCCCAGTCTTCCTCTGGGCCATTCCTTCTTCCACCACCTCAATGTCTCTGTTTTCCCCACCACCCTCCCTGTGACACTTTAACCCTCCTGAGTCCTCTTCCGAGGAGAAGGCACCAATATTTCTTGGATTAGACTCATGAACTAAAACCTCAGCCTCCTCCTCTGCCACAGATATATCGAAATCCATCAGGCATTCTGACCATGATTCAGCAACTGGGACTTCTTTTTTTACTTCTTTTTTAGGCCATGAACGCTCCTCTCGCCTTATGGCCTTCCAAAATTCCTTGTCCTCCTTTTCCTCCTGTTGCTTCTCCTTCCTTCTCTCAGCCTCCTTGTCCTCCTGCCGCTTCTCCCTCCGTCTCTCGGCAGGAGTGGGTGGCGCCCTCACAACGCTTTGCAGCGCGGCGACTTCGCCTTCCCTCCGCTTCTTCTCCTCCTCCCGCCTCTTAACCTCCTCCTCTCTCTTCCTTTCTTCCTCCCGCCTCCGCTCCTCCTCACGTCTCTTTCTTTCCTCCTCCTCTCTAGTTGACCTCCTCGGCACACCAAACGGGCAGTCTCTATACAGGTGCTCTGAACTGCCACACCTGTCACATTCACGAGGCATCGGACACCTAGCCGCCACATGACCCTCTTGCTTGCAATTACGGCAAACCAACTCCTTGCTACACATTTTTAGCAGGTGCCCGAACTGAAAGCACCTCCTGCAGTATAGTGGCTGCCCTGGGTATGACAGGAAGCCCCTATGACCCGCCACTGAAAAGTTCGCTGGTGGGTGGGTGAAACCTCCCAAACAACCTGGGTCCTTCTTCAATTTCACCCGAAACACATACTTGCAGTTGAAAATGCCCAAGACATTTTTCTGCTTCTCCCCTCCCTTCACGTATTCACAGTACCGCTCCAGGAACTGCTCCAGTAGTGCTACTTCTGTATAGGGTTGTACACAGTCACAGTCACCACTTTTTCCATGAGCCCAAACAGGGGCTCCACCCGCACTCCCTCCAGGCATGGATCACCTTCATTACTTCTGAGCCATTCAAAGATGGTCAAACAGCATCCCTCATTCACAAAGGTTACATCATATGTACCTTGACTCCGGAATTCATTGACGCTGTAGATATCCTGACGATGGGCTCCAGCCTTTCCCTCCAACAGGTCACGAACGACGTACACCAGGTTGTTTTTCTCACCACCTTCCACCACCACACGGATCGTATTCTTAATGAACATCCTCAGTCCAGACTGCCGGTACGGATACCGCAGTAGAAAATCAGCAGCACGCTGTCAGCAAAGCCCCTGATCACTCCAGGAAAACTCGCACCCTCTGACCGCGACACACGATCGCAGTCAAAAGGCCGAGATCACACTGGCGCATAGCATACAATGGTTGATATTAGCGCATGGCGGCCCAGCCATGCTACCCTTTTATAGCAACAGCTACAGGACCTTCCAGGAACAAGGACCAATAAGAAACCTGTTCCAGAAGACTCGTAGTAACAGGACCTTCCTGGCGGGCCAATAGGAGCTGCTGCAGTACCTGAGCATGTGACCCCTGATCTCCAATGAGAGACCTCACTCTGGGCATGCTCAGAAGGGAAAATGCAGTACTTTGTCCCAAAGACGTCTGCTCCAGCATTGACTATAATAGCAGATCCAGGAAAGGCAGCAACAAGTCACTGCCCAGTAGTGGAGTGGGCAAGACGCCTGGACCGACGCCTCTGCTGAGCAGGCTCCACTGCGGCCGGAGATGAATGGGAGACCACAGCGGGATGGGTTCGAGACTCCCCTTGTGCAGCAGCGGGAAATCAAACCCTAACATAGACTACTATCTATAATCATGACAATTTTCTTGACCAGTATCTATAGGTAAGTAATGTTAAAAGTAGCTGCTACTATGTTTTCCAGAAATAACATAGAGAAATGCAAGAATGTGAAGATGTTCTAAAACCTAACTGTGACCATGCTCAATATTTCACAACTGTTCCGTTCTGCTGTGTAGTAAATATTGGAGACACCATAGATGATCACAGAGGGTTTAAACAAAGTAATTTAGAAATAAGATTATTTTTTAATTTTCCTGTTTATAATCCAGTAAAGAAGGAACATGCAGTCTCACTCATAGAAGTTATCGCTTCAAAAATTGATTAAGTCCTCAGCATCTACAAGCATTCAGCCATCACTGTTTTGTATTGAACTCTTACCATTTGATGCATCCAAAGTTATGGCTCTCAAGGAGATAAACAAACATAGTAGACAAAGATATATTTGTAATGAAATACTGAGCCTACATAACAGCATTGCTTTATCAAATTTATATGAAGTGTATTGTGTCCAATGTGAGCAACCAGACAACAAAAAAATGAGCATTTCAAATGAGCTCTTTAAGGTACATAAATGTTATGAAGGAACGCAACGAGACCAGCCTATGCCGAGGAGTGAACACGAGGAAGGGGATGTAAGTACCGGGACGGTCGGCACTGTTGTGGTTCCTGTTCTAGTACATGGGCAGACCACCATAAGCTCCTCTTACTGGCGTACCAAGAAAGAAATATACAATTTGGATACATGGCTTAGTGTGAACCCATTAGAGCTAGATAATCGTGATTGTCACAGTCCACTGGGCTTGTTTGAGAAATTCATGGTGGAAATCCCTCCAGATCCTGCATCTTTTCATGATCCTGAAGTACCAAGAGTTTCGGAATCTCCTTCCACATGGGAGTCGAAACATTCCATGGTCATCCCAATTTCTCAAGATGTCAGTGCATCCACCAGGGATAAAAATGGCTTATTAGATAGAATGCACTTGGTGTTGAATGCAGGCTCTGATGTCCGGAATAGAGCAGAAGATGAATCCTTGCATTCTGTTGGGATCTTGAAATGTAAATTCCAAGAAGGTGGAGATGCTGGATGAGTTAGAGAGACCTTCTGACCAGCCAGAATTGGACCTTGAGATAATAGTCCAAGATGTGTCCGATAATGACGATGTTGTGATTTGCGGAGAAGACACACATGTTTTAAAGGTAAAAAATCTGGTTCACTCTGAAAGGTCAACTGACAATCAGCCGGAATCTGTTCCTCCAACAAATTCAAAGGTGAAACTGGGAAAAAGAAAGTCCAAAAAGCAGACATTTGATATAGAAAATCCACAGGATTCTCTTATTCTGTTTTCAGCAAAGTCCACTATAACTTTTCGCGGAAGCACAGTACAAGCATTGTATGAAGTCCTGATGAGAAGCTCGTTGCCTCCAAGACTGAGCACCACTTCTGTCTCACTTGGTTTTGGAGACAAAGAATCTTGAGTTGCCTGACGAAACATTGAAAAAACTGGCTGAAAATGTTGAAGAAGACATATTTGGCTTGTATCGTGATACTAGTATAAGATGCAAAACTAAATACAGAAGTCTAATTTTCAATAATAATAATAATTTTATTTCTATAGCGCCAACATATTCCGCAGCACTTTACATTATAGAGGGGACTTGTACAGACAATAGACATTACAGCATAACAATAAACACAAATCAAAGTAGATACCAAGAGGAATGAGGGCCCTGCTTGCAAGCTTACAATCTATGAGGAAAAAGAAGAAACACAAAAGGTAAATGGTAACAATTGCTTTCATTGTTCGGACCAGCTATAGTGTAAGAATTGAGTGTTCATGTAATTCTGCATGAACCAGTCAACAGACAAAGTATGTAACGGAACAGACACAGAGGACTATTAAATGCATAAAGCGGGTAAGAACATAATACGAGGTACCTGATTATCTTAAAAAGAATTTTGAATGGGCCAAGAGGGATAGTTAGGTTAATGCGTTGAGGCGGTAGGCTAATCAGAATAAATGCGTTTTTACGGCATGCTTAAAACTGTGGGGATTGGGAATTAATCGTATTAACCTGGGTAGTGCATTCCAAAGAATTGGCGCAGCACGTGAAAAGTCTTGGAGACGGGAGTGGGAGGTTCTGATTTTTGAGGATGCTAACAGGTCATTAGCAGAACGGAGGGCACGGGTAGGGTGGTAGACTGAGATGAGAGAACAGATGTAGGGTGGTGCTGACCCATGGAGTGCTTTGTGGGTGAGGGTAATAAGTTTGTACTGGATTCTGTAATGGATGGGTAACCAGTGTAATGATTGGCACAAGGTAGAGGCATTGGTATAAGGATTGGTGAGGAATATGATCCTGGAGGCAGCATTCAAGACAGATTGGAGAGGGGAGAGTTTGGTAAGAGGGAGACCGATTAGTAGAGAGTTACAGTAGTCCAAACGAGAATGAATAAGAGAAATAGTAAGGGTTTTTGCAGAGTCGAAAGTAAGAAAAGGTTGAATTCTAGAGATGATTTTAAGGTGCAGATAACAAGAGCGAGCAAGTGATTTGATGTGGGGGGTGAATGAAAGCTTGGAATCTAGCATGACCCCAAGACAGCGGGCATGTTGCTGGGGAGTAATGGTGGAGCCACACACGGAGATGGCAATGTTGCTCAAAGGTAGGTTAGTAGAGGGAGGAAACATGAGGAGTTCCGTTTTTAACAGGTTCAGTTTGAGATAGAGGGATGACATGATGTTAGAGACAGTGGTAAGACAATCATTGGTCTTTTCTAAAAAGGCAGGCATAATATCGGGAAAAGAAGTGTATAATTGGGTGACATCAACATAGAGATGGGACTGGAAACCAAATCTTCTGATTGTTTGTCCAATAGGGGCAGTATACAAGGAGAAGAGGAGGGGGCCTAGGACTGATCCTTGAGGAACCCCAACAGTAAAGGGAAGCTGAGAGGAGGAGGAACCAGCAAAAGATACAGTGAAGGAGCGGTCAGAGAGATAGGAGGAGAACCAGGAGAGAACAGTGTCCTTGAGGCCGATGGAGTGGAGCATAGAGAGGAGGAGCTGATGGTCCACAGTGTCGAATGCTGCGGAGAGATCCAGGAGAATTAGCATGGAGTAGTGACCATTAGATTTAGCAGTTAGTAGATCGTTAGAGACTTTAGTGAGGGCAGTTTCAGTAGAGTGTAAAAAGTGGAAACCAGATTGAAGAGGGTCGAGGAGAGAGTTATCTGAGAGATAGCGAATAAGACGTGTGTGGACCAGGCGTTCCAGGAGTTTAGAGATGAAGGGAAGATTAGAGACCGGTCTATAGTTAGCGGCACAGTTTTGGTCGAGGGACGGTTTTTTAAGTAATGGATGTATAATGGCGTGTTTAAATGAGGAGGGAAAGATACCAGAAGAGAGAGAGATTGAAATTTTTGTTAGGTGAGAGGTGACAGCGGGGGAAAGGAACTGGAGGAGATGTGATGGAATGGGGTCACTGGCGCAAGTAGTAGGGCGAGAAGATGCAAGGAGCCTAATTACTTCTTCTTCTGTGACTGGATCAAAGTCAGAGAATGAGCTAGATGCAGTGGGGGAGGAGGATGGTGCATGGTATGAGGGGATTGGGAGATAATTTCCTGTCGGATGTGGTCAATTTTTACTTTGAAATAACTGGCCAGATCGTCCGCGCAGAGATCTGTGGATGGAGCCTGCACTTTTGGGTTGAGTAGGGAGTGAAAAGTGTCAAAGAGATGTTTAGGGTCTTTGAATAGTGAGGTGATGAGGGTGTTGAAGTAGGTTTGTTTGGAGAGGTGAATGGCAGAGATGTATGTTTTAAGCATAAACTTGTAATGGATAAAATCTTCGGATAGATTAGATTTTCTCCACAAACGTTCAGCGCACCTGGAGCACCGCTGCAGGAAATGTGTTTGCAGCGTGTGCCACGGTTGACGTCATTTGTGTCATATTGTTCTATGTATAGGATGTGCAATTTCATCCAGGGCACTTTGCAGGGTTTCGTTGTAATGCTTCAGTGCAGAATCTGGACATGAGAGGTAAGAGATAGGGGCCAATGATGACTGCAAGTTCTTCATAAGTTTCTGGGTATTAATGGCTTGTATGTTTCTCCAAGTGTGGAAAGTCTGGGTGACCTGAGCTGGATGGCAGTTCTTGATAGAGAATGAAAGAAGGTTGAAGTCAGAGAGCGGGAGAGGGGAGTTTGTGAAGTCATTCACTGAGCAAAGCCGGGAGAATACCAAGTCGAGGGAGATCCTGTATTTGTGCGTGTGGGAGTTAGTATGCTGCAAGAGGCCAAAAGAGGAGGTTAGAGATAAAAGGCGAGAAGCAGATGGGGAGAGGGGAAGAGCAATGGGGATGTTGAAATCACCCATGATAAGGGTGGGGATGTCACAGGAAAGAAAATGTGTAAGCCAGGTGGCAAATTGATCCAGGAACTGATGACAAGGGCCGGGAGGACGATGCACCACCGCCACTCACATGGAGAAGGGGATGTAGAGTCTGACAGCATGGACCTCAAAGGAAGGGAAGACAAGAGAGGGTACTTGAGGGATAACCTGGAAAGTACATTTGAGTGATAAGAACAGACCAACGCCTCCACCTGCTCTGTTGTCCGATCTTGGGGTATGAGAATAGTGTAGTCCACCATATGAGAGAGCTGCAGCAGCAGTGGTGTCTGACTGCTGGATCCAGGTTTCAGTAAGAGCTAGAAGGTTAAGAGAATTTGAAAGGAAGTAGTCATGGATGAAGGGGAGTTTATTACACACTGAGGAGAATTCCAAAGGGCACAATTGAAAGAGACAGAAGGCATGCAGGGAATAATAATAAGATTAGAGGGGTTTCTGAGTGTAGTAGTTGAAAGGTTTGACTTGCTATAACATGGGGGGCCGGGGTTTGGAGCAATATCTCCTGCGACTAACAGGACGAGGATAGAAAGAGTGAGCAGATGGTGAAGTGATTTGTGAGAGCGTCTGGTGTGTTGGATGGTGGGACTGAGTGGATTTGTGCTGTTTAGCAATGTGAAAAGAGCGTGAGTGCTATACATAGGAGAGGAAAGGACAGAGGGGGTAATATGGATGGAGTGTAAAGGGTTAATGCAAGGGCAGTGGATGTGAGTGAATTCAGCAGCCAGGATATAAATTATACAAATGCATGTGGTGAATATGTGATGTGATCCAAATGTAGAGGGAATAGATTTTTTAATTTGTCTTACCTGTCTCCTTCCCTGTCTAACTGCCATGTATAACTGCGGCATGCTTTGATACATGTACTTCGATTACATGTACATAAATGCTACCCCTGCATAAATGCTTCCCCAGACTATGTCTCAATATATAGGAGGCTACTTCTAAGTAGAGTTGAGCGATACTTTCCGATATCCTAAAGTATCGGAATCGGAATGGTATCGCCGATATCACTAAAATATCGGCGATACCCGATACCGATACCGGAAGTCCCATGTAAGTCTATGGGAACAAAATATCGAAATTAAAAAAACCCCATTCTTGCCTTGTTGGTTAATTGTACATGAAGGAAAACAAGAAAGAGTAATGTAGAATGTATTGGGGAAGGTTGAGGAGACATTAAAGGCATAGATGTTTAACCCAATCAAATGGAATAGCATAAATATTTTTTTTTTTAAAGATGTTCGGATTGACGAAGAAATTGACAATGTTAACGTTTTTTATATTTTGGCAAATATGTATATTACACAACTTCCATGCTCTTCATCTTCACCTTTTTAACTTTTCACACACTTTCTCCTTCATAATCTTCTGCAGCATCATCTTTTTCATCAAATTATTCTTCATCTTCACCTTCTTTATCTTCTTCTTAAACTTCTTGCTATTCATCTTTGTTAACATTACTCATATTCTTCTATTAAACTATTATTCTTATTCATATTCTGCTTCATCTTCTTCATCATATTCTTATTTGTGACAGAGAATCCTGTACTTGTAATCTGTCAAAGTATGAATTTTTCATCCTTCCGTTCTTGCTGTCACAAAAGATTTAAATTACAACAGTATTTGTCCGTGTTCAGTTTAGCCTGCAGCAGCAGGCATTTTCCAGGGGCACCACGAGGAGGAACGGACTCACCCCCATACACTGCTTAGTCTTCTTCTGCTTAGAATTTAGAGCATATATTTTGCTCTTCATTTTGGTCTTATACTTCATGTTCTTCTGCTTTTAGATCTTCTGCTTATTGTTCTTGTGTCTCTTGTTCCGTATCTTGTATTTGTAGCACAATCTTGTACCAGCTGATGTTACTGGGACACGGTTACTAAGCAGGAGGTACCTGTGCTCCAAAGCACTACCAAGGACCAGCAGACGTTGCTGGAACTCGGATACCGAGATGGAGGCACCTAGGCCAAAGGCACTGCGGAGAACCAGTTGACGGTACTGGAACCCGGACGGGTAGCAGAAGGTACAAGAGCCAATGCAAGTAACGAGGACCAGCTGACTGTGCTGGAACCCGGAGGGGCAGCAGAAGGAAAAGAGCCAATGGCACAACCGAGGACCAGCTGACGTTACTGGGACACGGTTACTAAGCAGGAGGTACCTGTGCTCCAAAGCACTACCAAGGACCAGCAGACGTTGCTGGAACTCGGATACCGAGATGGAGGCACCTAGGCCAAAGGCACTGCGGAGAACCAGTTGACGGTACTGGAACCCGGACGGGTAGCAGAAGGTACAAGAGTCAATGCAAGTAACGAGGACCAGCTGACTGTGCTGGAACCCGGAGGGGCAGCAGAAGGAAAAGAGCCAATGGCACAACCGAGGACCAGCTGACGTTACTGGGACACGGTTACTAAGCAGGAGGTACCTGTGCTCCAAAGCACTACCAAGGACCAGCAGACGTTGCTGGAACTCGGATACCGAGATGGAGGCACCTAGGCCAAAGGCACTGCGGAGAACCAGTTGACGGTACTGGAACCCGGACGGTAGCAGAAGGTACAAGAGCCAATGCAAGTAACGAGGACCAGCTGACTGTGCTGGAACCCGGAGGGGCAGCAGAAGGAAAAGAGCCAATGGCACAACCGAGGACCAGCTGACGTTACTGAACCCCAGTAACACAGGAGCAAGTGTTGACTGTGCTAACAGCACTTCCGAGCAACAACTGGCGGTGTTGGAGCCCAGGGTCAAGGAGGATGTTTAAATACTAGATCAAGTAATTTCCTTGTTACCTGTCAATTTTAAATGTCTATACTTCAAACAAGAGAAAGATAACCTTTACTACCATAAGATGATGATTTCATTTAAACTAATATCTAGATAAATAAAGAATTGACAAACATAAACACATACATTAACATGTTGAACAGCAATGCAAACCACAAAATAAATTAGTTAAGGAATCTGCTATACGGTTGTACATAAAAGCATACAAGTACATATCTGAATCCATTAATGATGGATAAGTAACAGTATGTACACCATTTTTATTGTATAGACAATGAATGTCTGACTTCAAAACATCATCAGCATTACAAGTAATCTGTGATATTACTAAAATGTTCCATTTGCTGAATAATGTCACTAAATATTTTATACAAAATTATACAATTTCCATCATGTAATACTCATAATATGTGGCAATAATCATTTTTATTAACAAACATAACCTTTAAAAAGTGCATAGTGCATAGTGAAAATTGCTATTTATGGCTGACTGTCGACTTGGAAGCATGACAACAGATAGATAAGGTATATATAGATGAGACTGCATAGCCACAGATGGTGAATGGCGATGTAATACTGTACCTCAATAAAGTGTGCGTCACTACTACATAATTTTTTTTATATAGCTTTATAAACAGGGTACATGGATGTATGCTTGTGCCTTTGTTTTGAATCACAGACTGACTTCCTGCTGAGACGCATTGGGTAGTGAACAGTTGTGTGCAGTGTTCACTGCAGTCTCTGCGGAATAACCACACTTAGACCTTATAACTTTTCAGACTTTCTTTATCAATCTACCAAGATGAAGAAGGCAGGGAGTAAGGCACGTGGTCGTGGAGTTTCTTCAGGGAGAGGACGTGGGATTCTGTGGCTGCTGCGGCCCCCAGTGACACAGCATCCACCAGTTTTCCCCGTGAGCGTTCCTTTATGCGCACTTTTGTAGGAGCTCTTTTTTATTTTATTTTGTGGAATTGGTGCAGCTCCATTATATTAGAAAAAAATCAAATCTATTAGTGTGACGTGCTTCCATCCGTATACAATACATTGGTTGCAAACACTATAGAAGTACAGAAAGGAGCCTTTCACAGCTACTGAACAGTTGTCTGCAGGGTTTACTGTAGTCTGTGAGCTTTTAATTTTGTGAGTGCAGATTACGCTCCAGTTAGTTCTTCAACCACTGCCGGTTGTAGTCTGCTGAGCGTGTGTCACTGCCTCATCCTTCACATTTTTCTCTAATTGGTGCTGCTCCATTTTAGTGGAAAAAAATCTAATCTATTAGTGTGACGCGCTTCCATCCGTATACAATACATTGGTTGCAAACACTATAGAAGTAGACAAAGGGGCCTTTAACAGCTACTGAACAGTTGTGTTTCAGTGTTCACTGTAGTCTGTGAGCTTTTCATTTTTTGAGTGCAGATTACGCTCCAGTTTGTTCTTCAACCACTGCCGGTTGTAGTCTGCCGAGCGTGTGTCACTGCCTCATCCTTCACATTTTTCTCTAATTGGTGCTGCTCCATTTTAGTGGAAAAAAATCTAATCTATTAGTGTGACGCGCTTCCATCCGTATACAATACATTGGTTGCAAACACTATAGAAGTAGACAAAGGGGCCTTTAACAGCTACTGAACAGTTGTGTTTCAGTGTTCACTGTAGTCTGTGAGCTTTTCATTTTTGAGTGCAGATTACGCTCCAGTTTGTTCTTCAACCACTGCCGGTTGTAGTCTGCTGAGCGTGTGTCACTGCCTCATCCTTCACATTTTTCTCTAATTGGTGCTGCTCCATTTTAGTGGAAAAAAATCGAATCTATTAGTGTGACGCGCTTCCATCCGTATACAATACATTGGTTGCAAACACTATAGAAGTAGACAAAGGGGCCTTTAACAGCTACTGAACAGTTGTGTTTCAGTGTTCACTGTAGTCTGTGAGCTTTTCATTTTGTGAGTGCAGATTACACTCCAGTTTGTTCTTCAACCACTGCCGGTTGTAGTCTGCTGAGCGTGTGTCACTGCCTCATCCTTCACATTTTTCTCTAATTGGTGCTGCTCCATTTTAGTGGAAAAAAATCTAATCTATTAGTGTGACGCGCTTCCATCCGTATACAATACATTGGTTGAAAACACTATAGAAGTAGACAAAGGGGCCTTTAACAGCTACTGAACAGTTGTGTTTCAGTGTTCACTGTAGTCTGTGAGCTTTTCATTTTGTGAGTGCAGATTACGCTCCAGTTTGTTCTTCAACCACTGCCGGTTGTAGTCTGCTGAGCGTGTGTCACTGCCTCATCCTTCACATTTTTCTCTAATTGGTGCTGCTCCATTTTAGTGGAAAAAAATCTAATCTATTAGTGTGACGCGCTTCCATCCGTATACAATACATTGGTTGAAAACACTATAGAAGTAGACAAAGGGCCTTTAACAGCTACTGAACAGTTGTGTTTCAGTGTTCACTGTAGTCTGTGAGCTTTTCATTTTTTGAGTGCAGATTACGCTCCAGTTTGTTCTTCAACCACTGCCGGTTGTAGTCTGCTGAGCGTGTGTCACTGCCTCATCCTTCACATTTTTCTCTAATTGGTGCTGCTCCATTTTAGTGGAAAAAAATCTAATCTATTAGTGTGACGCGCTTCCATCCGTATACAATACATTGGTTGCAAACACTATAGAAGTAGACAAAGGGCCTTTAACAGCTACTGAACAGTTGTGTTTCAGTGTTCACTGTAGTCTGTGAGCTTTTCATTTTTTGAGTGCAGATTACGCTCCAGTTTGTTCTTCAACCACTGCCGGTTGTAGTCTGCTGAGCGTGTGTCACTGCCTCATCCTTCACATTTTTCTCTAATTGGTGCTGCTCCATTTTAGTGGAAAAAAATCTAATCTATTAGTGTGACGCGCTTCCATCCGTATACAATACATTGGTTGCAAACACTATAGAAGTAGACAAAGGGGCCTTTAACAGCTACTGAACAGTTGTGTTTCAGTGTTCACTGTAGTCTGTGAGCTTTTCATTTTGTGAGTGCAGATTACGCTCCAGTTTGTTCTTCAACCACTGCCGGTTGTAGTCTGCTGAGCGTGTGTCACTGCCTCATCCTTCACATTTTTCTCTAATTGGTGCTGCTCCATTTTAGTGGAAAAAAATCTAATCTATTAGTGTGACGCGCTTCCATCCGTATACAATACATTGGTTGCAAACACTATAGAAGTACACAAAGGGGCCTTTCACAGATACTGAACAGTTGTCTGCAGGGTTCACTGTAGTCTGTGAGGAATAACCACACTTAGGCCTTATAACTTTTCTGACTTTCTTTATCAATCTACCAAGATGAAGAAGTCAATGAGTAAGGCACGTGGTCGTGGTCGTGGCCGTGGATTTGCAGCAGGGAGAGGACGTGGGGATTCTGTGGCTGCTGCCGCACCCAGTGACACAGCATCCACCAGTTTTCCCCGTGAGCGTTCCTTTATGCGCACTTTTGTAGGAGCTCAGCGTACCCCCTGCTGCGTGAAGAACAAATTGAAGCCGTTGTTGGTTGGATGGCAGCCAATGCATCGACTTCAATAGCTTCCACCTCCTCTCAGGACCACAGCACTGTTGAACAACCATCAGTCTCTTCACCTCCTGCCAAATTGCCCAGGCAGTCAGAGAGCTCTGTACAGGAGCCAGCTGAGTCTCTGCTTCTGTTCTCAGAATCTGTTGGCTTGCAAACAGGGGCCCAGCCAAGCAGCATTCTGGAATGTGAAGAAGAGGCAGTATGCAGTGATGCGCAACAGCTGTGTCTCTCTGAATCTGAAGAGGCGGGTGAGCCAGTGCCGATGGTCAGCACACCGCAGAACGCATCTGATGATGATGAGACTCAGCTGCCAGTTTCTGTTGAGCATTGTGCTGGCCAGACCACCCAACAACAGCAGGTAGTAGATAAATGATGTGCACACTGTGAAGTCAGTGGTTGGTGCTGGCTGAACAAAATGACCAATAAAGTAGAGAAAAACAGCCGCACTCAATATTGATCTTGAAGTGAAATTGGTTCCATTTTATTATAGCAAAAATATATACATGAGCCACGACTTGTGTGGTGTGAACGGACAAGAGAAGATGGGGTTAACGTTTCGACCGTATGTGGTCTTTCTCAAAACCTCACTGTGAAACACAAAAACATAGATATGAATATCAAATAGAACACATACATGACTCACAGAACAAATACCAAAAAACAAAAAAACAAAATATATACAGGTATATACAGATATATACAGAATTGTCTAAAAAATGTAGATATATAGTCCCAAAGTCAGAGATTTATGCTAATAATGTTGTACAGGGCATAAGCATATGTGTACAGAGAGTATCAAATAGGGGTTAATTAACCATGGAATTAAAATACAAACACATTATAAGGGTGCATAAGAGGCAATATCAGTAACGCTCAGGTTAGCCGGTGTGCACCTATGTTAAACTGGAACAAAGAATAAGACCTGAAATTAAAAGGTCTGTAACCATGTGGTAGTCCATAGTACTATAGTTATGTGTAGTAGACAACGCTACAAGGCATAAGATAAAGGGAGTATAAATCTATCTAAGAATATCAACTTCTACAAGGCTCATGGGAGACATATGCACATTTAATCCTGGAAAACTGATCTGGTAGGTACAGGAATAACTAACCTGAAGATGCAGGGTATAAAAGAGAAGGGTTGAAGAGGGACAATGTCCCGTCTAGGCTATATATAGGAAGAGAGATAAAGAGAAGGAAAAATGTTATTAATTCAAGTTCAAGTACCACGGGAGGGTATGGTAACATTATAGAAACCGAAAGCAAAGTTGTGGCATGATAAAGAAGTGAAAGTCCAGCGCACAAACCTGTAGTGAGAAGCAGATAGGAGCGATCCGTTCAGTGGCTGCAGTGTGTGTGGTGCAGGACAGAATGGCGCTTTAAGTCAAGCGCTTCTGTTCAATATCCGGTCACCGCCCCACATGTCGGCAATGAGAGGGAGGCCAGACACGCAGGAGCGTGTCAGAGTGGATTGCGCATGCGCCTCGTCCTTCCTGACGTCATGGCTATAGAAATGTATGGGAAGAAGGAATCAGGCGTGTCATAGCAAGGGGCGCATGCGCGCTGTGTTGTGTATGGTCGCCGTGGTGAACGGGAGAAAAGGAAATGTTAATATGAAGCGCATGAGAGATGTAAAGAAAGAAAGAGGAGACAACTTTGCTTTCGGTTTCTATAATGTTACCATACCCTCCCCGTGGTACTTGAACTTGAATTAATAACATTTTTCCTTCTCTTTATCTCTCTTCCTATATATAGCCTAGACGGGACATTGTCCCTCTTCAACCCTTCTCTTTTATACCCTGCATCTTCAGGTTAGTTATTCCTGTACCTACCAGATCAGTTTTCCAGGATTAAATGTGCATATGTCTCCCATGAGCCTTGTAGAAGTTGATATTCTTAGATAGGTTTATACTCCCTTTATCTTATGCCTTGTAGCGTTGTCTACTACACATAACTATAGTACTATGGACTACCACATGGTTACAGACCTTTTAATTTCAGGTCTTATTCTTTGTTCCAGTTTAACATAGATGCACACCGGCTAACCTGAGCGTTACTGATATTGCCTCTTATGCACCCTTATAATGTATTTGTATTTTAATTCCATGGTTAATTAACCCCTATTTGATACTCTCTGTACACATATGCTTATGCCCTGTACAACATTATTAGCATAAATCTCTGACTTTGGGACTATATATCTACATTTTTTAGACAATTCTGTATATATCTGTATATACCTGTATATATTTTGTTTTTTTGTTTTTTGGTATTTGTTCTGTGAGTCATGTATGTGTTCTATTTGATATTCATATCTATGTTTTTGTGTTTCACAGTGAGGTTTTGAGAAAGACCACATACGGTCGAAACGTTAACCCCATCTTCTCTTGTCCGTTCACACCACACAAGTCGTGGCTCATGTATATATTTTTGCTATAATAAAATGGAACCAATTTCACTTCAAGATCAATATTGAGTGCGGCTGTTTTTCTCAACAACAGCAGGTGTTGGAAGAGGGTAGTGGTGGAGATGATGAGGTCCAAGACCCAACATGGCGTGAGGAACAGGAAGGTGGTGGGAGCAGCTCTGAGGAAGAGATTGCCCCAACGGTCCAAACAGTAGGGAGAGGTAGGCTGCAGACTCGCTTGCCTGTAGCCTCCAGTTTGGCATCCGTTCGGAGCAGTTCTCTTCCAACAGCCAAACCGAGCGCTCCCAGGACTTGCTCTGCGTGGTCCTTTTTTGATACAGTTGCAGATGATATTTGCTATGTCAAATGCAAGCTGTGTAATCAAAAAATTAAAAGAGGTAAAAGTGTCAGTAACCTTAATACAACAAATATGTGGAAACATGTGCGGTCAAAGCACTTTGTTGAGTTACAAAGACACACTGGAGATGTAGGCCAACCTACAGCAGCACCTACATCTTCAGCTCGTGTTGGAGCCTCTTCCTCCAGTTCACACACAGCTGGTTCGACTTCCTCACAGGATCGCCATGGAAGAACCTCTGTCACTGTTGTCCAGAGACACAGTGTTATTCCACCCACAGCTGCAAGTTCCCTGTCATCCTCACACACCCAGGCCACAAAACAGCCATCGGTAGCACAGGCATGGGATAAAAGACGGCCATACTCGGCAAACCATCCACGAGCACAGGCTCTGAATGCTGGCATTGCAAAACTCCTGTCCCTTGAAATGCTGTCATTCAGGCTGGTGGAGACTGACAGTTTCCGTGAATTAATGGCATTGGCAGTCCCACAATACAATGTGCCCAGCCGATTTTATTTCAGCAGGCAAGCCGTCCCTGGGCTGCAAAAGCATGTTGAGGCAAAAATTAAACATGCGCTACTAAACGCCGTCAGTAGCAAGGTCCACCTGACCACCGATGCGTGGACCAGTACCCATGGCCAGGGACGATACCTTTCACTCACTGCCCATTGGGTGAATGTTGTGGAGCCGGGTACAGATCTTGCGAGTGGCGCTGTACGTGTTCTGCCAACTCCAAGGATTGCCGGAATCAAGTCTGTCCACATTGACTCCTCCTCCTACTCCAGTTCCTCAGAATCATCGCTGCAGGAGCCGTCACGGTCTACCTCCACATGGACCCGTGTACGCTTACCTGATGCGACCGATATGAGCACAGCCGTGGCCAAACGGCAACAGGCCGTTCTGAAATTAATTCCCATGGGGAATCAAAGCCACACAGCGCAGGAGGTCTGGAATGCCATCAAGCAGGAGAGCGACGTGTGGTTTTTGCCAGCGAATCTCCAGCCAGGCTTGGTAGTGTGTGACAATGGCCGAAATCTGGTGGCAGCTCTGGGCCTTGGCAACCTCACTCACATACCATGTCTGGCACATGTGCTCAACTTGGTCGTGCAGAGTTTTTTGAGGGACTATCCGGATCTTGATGCACTGCTGCACAAGGTCCGCCTAGAGTGCGCTCACTTGCGACGTTCCAGCATGGCCAGATCGCGCATTGCAGCTCTGCAACGCAGATTGCGCCTTCCTGAACATCGCATCATATGTGACGTATCCACCAGGTGGAATTCAACGTTACATATGTTGGAGCGGTTGTGTGAGCAGCAGCCAGCAGTAATGGAGTATCAGCTGCATCAGGCGCAATCAACACGCAATTTGCGCCGTCCACACTTCACCATTAATGAGTGGGCCACTATGAAGGACATGTGCCACGTTTTGCATGCGTTTGATGAGTCAACGCGGATGGCGAGTGCAGATGATGCACTAGTCAGCCTGACTGTCCCCCTTATCTGCCTGCTTCAAAAAACACTGCAAGCAATAAGGGATGAGGTTTTGGAAGAGGTGGAGGATGAGGAGTCACAAATTCCATCACCTTCTGGAAAGTCAGCGCAACGTGGTTCCTCACAAAGGGCTGGGCAGGGCTCACTTTGTGAGGAGGATGAGGAGGAGGAGTCAATGGAGGAGGAAGACATCGCTCCAGAGGGAGGTACACAACGCTCTAGTCAGTATGTAGAGCGAGGGTGGGGTGATGCAGAGCAGGCAGAGATGACGCCTCTTGCAGAGGACAGCGTTTCTTTGCCAGTTGGGAGTCTGCAGCACATGGTTGATTTCATGCTGCAGTGCCTAAGAAACGACCGCCGCATCGCCCACATTCTCACGACGTCTGATTATTGGGTGTACACCCTCCTAGACCCTCGCTACCGGGACAACGTCAAAAGCCTCATCACACCGTTGAACCGGGAGCGTAAAATGCGGGAGTACCAAGACACACTGGTGCAATCCCTAATGTTCTACCTTACTGCCGAGAAACCCGTTGCTGCTGCTACTGCTTTACAAAGCAGCTCTGTGCGTCGAGGCAGTGTAGAGAGCTCTGCAACAAGAGGGAGCACACGCAGTGCCTCTGCACAGGGAAAGACCAGTATGTTAAAAATGTGGCAAAGTTTTGTGGCAGCGCCACAAATGTCTACACCATCCGAGACGGCTCCAGTCAGCGGGAGGCAACGTATCCGTCAGATGGTGACAGACTACTTGGCTTTGCCTCTCAGTGTACTCCCAGATGGCTCTTCCCCATTCAAGTTTTGGTCTCTAAGCTGGATACATGGCCAGAGCTTAGCCAGTATGCATTGGAGGTGCTGGCTTGCCCTGCTGCCAGTGTATTATCGGAGCGCGTCTTTAGTGCTGCAGGTGGTGTACTAACAGACCGTCGCATGCGACTATCCTCCGATAATGTAGACCGGCTTACTTTTCTGAAAATGAACAAGGCATGGATCTCGCCAGAATTTGTCTGTCCGTTTTCAGATTAAATAACTGGTTCGCAACGTTATCCATGTCTCCTGTTATGTTCATCTTTCTACCACCTGAACTCTACTCCCTGGGCTCCAACACTGCCAGTTGCTGCTCAGAAGTGTCGTGTCCACAGAGCAAAACACAAGCTCTACTGTTAGTGGGGTTCAGTAACGCCAGCTGTTCCCCTGCTGTGTGAACGGCAAGAAGTCTCCTGTTCCCGACACATGGACAGAAAAACACATGACCAACATGCTCCAAATAGGGAAGAGCCGTCACCCTGCTTGTTATGCTGAAAACATGAAATTGTGAAGTTTTGCAGGCCTAGAATGATAAATTTTTATGACAAATATGGACAAATAATAATTTGTCATCACAGCGCATATCTGCACATGTCTATTAGAAATGGTAACAAAAAATAAAACATAGTCTACTCTTCACATTTTGAAATTAATGCATAAAAGTACATTTCATACTTATGAATTAATGCTTTTTAAGGAACTTTATCTGTACCTGTAAGATAATGCAGTCAATGGATGTACGAATCATTAAATCCTCATCATCATCATCACGAGTTTTATTTATGACAGACATTATAAAATACACATACTGATGCCAACTGTAACTTCAAACACCATATATGAAATGGCCAGCATGTAAACATGGTAATAATGTCCAATAATAAATTATTACATCTAGAAAGTGCATCATGCATACTGACAATAGGTAGTTATACCTGCAAGTGCTGTTGAAACAACCACAAGAGATATAAATTAATACTGGTATATAGGTATCACAGTGCATAGTTACTCATGGACAATGTTGATGTAATACTGTATCTCAATTAAGTCAGCGTCAACCATTAGGCTTGTTAGTCTTGTACATTGTTAAAGAGGGAACGTAATTTTTTTGTTTGTCATAGGTGGAGTATTACACATTAAATTATTACTGCTGTATTTTTTTTTGCGTCCCTAGTGCGCAATAACGCAGCCTAACCTCACATTTTATAGTCAGCTAATTGCCACACGCTACCCTACCCTACGCGTGACAGTAGGAAGGTAGTGTTGACGGATAAAGCTTTGCGCAACCAGACATTCTTTTACCCTCTTCAACACTCTACAAGCAAAAAATGCATGATTTCAGCCGCAGACTTTATTGACGTACAGTATAACATCGGCATTACCCATCAGAGGCTGTCCACTGTCTGATACAGACATAGAATATACCTTTGCTATCCGTAGCCTTTGTTTCACCTACACTTGCAGGCACACACTTAAATTGTGACAAACAATGCCTAATGTTTTTTTAAATGGTTATTTTTTATCGTACATTATTGTGTCATCAATCATCACATTGATGAGTCCATGCTGGACATGTCATACATGCTATAGAAAGTTACGATTTTATGAACTTAAATAATTGAAATGTCTGTGACTGTCACATAAAATTTGCGATGATGATGATGAGTGACTATTACAAAATCCATTGTCTTCACTATGTTATGGTTTAACATAGCGTTCCTTAAGCATTATTCATAAAAAAAAAAATGGACTTTTATTCTTAAATTTACAACACTATATTTAGTTACCAATTTTTTGGGTGTTGTGTTGTTCCATTTATTTTTGGCATGTGCATATATGCGTTTATATTTGTATTTTCTTTATTTTTCCTTCTTGAAATTAGAAAACATGTGTATCTTTGTACCGTGTTAGCCAGTAGATAGAAAAATATTTAGACTTCAGAGTCAGCAGTGGTTGATACCTTTTAATGGATAACTGAAAAGATGGAAACAAATTGCAAGCTTTCAAGGCTACTCACGTCTCTTCATCAGGCAAAGACTAAATAAAAAAATTAAGCATCACATATTTCTATACACAACAGGACACAGGAATAGTGCAATAGGTAAGACAAGTAAATGACGTGTATCAGAACTGTCATTATCTCACAGGGATGAACATAAATATTGGAACAGTTCCTAGATAAGGATAGAAAGTTTGATTGCCCTCTCATTGGCGTCTTTTTTTGGGTTTTCATGACCCTGGAAGGGCATAGACGCAGATTCCTTAATTGATATAGAATGACATAAATCCATGTGATCTATTCATTCCATCACTAACAGTGTCAAAGGTCATGATGAGCTTATATTCTGAAACCTTTGTACGTTTCTCATATTTGAAGTTATATTTTAATACCAGTAATTCCATATCCATCATGCTATGACCGGGCATACAAAAGTCTTTTGCCACAGGTAAATTCATTAATTTATCTGTGATTGTGTGGCGCTGATAATTCATCCTTGTTCTCCTTTTTGTTGCCGGTCTCCCCTCACTTGTCCCTCCCTCACTTGTCTTAGCTATTCCTGTGTCCTGTTGTGTGTAGAAATATGTGATTCTTCATTTTTGGCTTTACTCTTAGCCTGATGAAGACACCTGAGTAGTCTCGAAAGCTTTGAATTTGTTACCATATTTTCAGTTAGCCATTAAACGTTATCAACCACAGAGGAATCTCAAGTATAAATATTTTTCTATTCTTGTAATTGAAATTCATCATTTTATTGTCGTAGTAAAACTTCATTTATTCTTGTTTGAAGTACATACATTTGCAATGGCCACGTAACAAGGCAATAACTCAATATTTTATGCCTACACCCTCCTTGACCCTGGGCTTCAACAGCGCCAGTTGCTGCTCAGAAGTGTTAGATGCACAGATGAAAACAATCGCTGATATGTTTCTGGGGTTCAGTAACGCCTGCTGTTCCCCTGCTGTGTGTCTGGCAAAAATTACTGCTGCTAACTACAACTTCTACTTCAAACGTCTCATACTAGGCCTCTGCCTACACCCTCCTTGACCCTGGGCTTCAACAGCGCCAGTTGTTTCTCGGAAGTGCTGTTAGCACAGTCTACACTTGCTCCTGTGTTACTGGGGTTCAGTAATGTCAGCTGTTCCCCTGCTGTGTGAACGGCAAAAAGTCCTGCTGCCTCCACCATGTTCTCTTCTCATCCCTGGGCTACAACACCGCCAGTTGTTTCTCGGAAGTGCTGTTAGCACAGTCTACACTTGCTCCTGTGTTACTGGGGTTCAGTAATGTCAGCTGTTCCCCTGCTGTGTGAACGGCAAAAAGTCCTGCTGCCTCCACCATGTTCTCTTCTCATCCCTGGGCTACAACACCGCCAGTTGTTTCTCGGAAGTGCTGTTAGCACAGTCTACACTTGCTCCTGTGTTACTGGGTTCAGTAATGTCAGCTGTTCCCCTGCTGTGTGAACGGCAAAAAGTCCTGCTGCCTCCACCATGTTCTCTTCTCATCCCTGGGCTACAACACCGCCAGTTGTTTCTCGGAAGTGCTGTTAGCACAGTCTACACTTGCTCCTGTGTTACTGGGGTTCAGTAATGTCAGCTGTTCCCCTGCTGTGTGAACGGCAAAAAGTCCTGCTGCCTCCACCATGTTCTCTTCTCATCCCTGGGCTACAACACCGCCAGTTGTTTCTCGGAAGTGCTGTTAGCACAGTCTACACTTGCTCCTGTGTTACTGGGGTTCAGTAATGTCAGCTGTTCCCCTGCTGTGTGAACGGCAAAAAGTCCTGCTGCCTCCACCATGTTCTCTTCTCATCCCTGGGCTACAACACCGCCAGTTGTTTCTCGGAAGTGCTGTTAGCACAGTCTACACTTGCTCCTGTGTTACTGGGGTTCAGTAATGTCAGCTGTTCCCCTGCTGTGTGAACGGCAAAAAGTCCTGCTGCCTCCACCATGTTCTCTTCTCATCCCTGGTACAACACCGCCATTGTTTCTCGGAAGTGCTGTTAGCACAGTCTACACTTGCCCGTGTTACTGGTTCAGTAATGTCACTGTTCCCCTGCTGTGTGAACGGCAAAAGTCCTGCTGCCTCCACCATGTCTCTTCTCATCCCTGGTACAACACCGCCAGTTGTTTCTCGAAGTCTGTTAGCACAGTCTACACTTGCTCCTGTGTTACTGGGTTCAGTAATGTCAGCTGTTCCCTGCGTTGAACGCAAAAGTCCTGCTGCCTCCACCTGTTCCTTCTCATCCCTGGTACAACACCGCATTTTTCTCGAGTGCTGTTAGCACAGTTACACTTGCTCCTTGTTACTGGGTTCAGTATGTCACTGTTCCCCTCTGTTGAACGCAAAAAGTCCTGCTGCCTCCACCAGTTCTCTTCTCATCCCTGGTACAACACCGCCAGTTGTTTCTCGAAGTCTGTTAGCACAGTCTACACTTGCCCTTGTTACTGGTTCAGTAATGTCACTGTTCCCCTGCTGTGTGAACGCAAAAGTCCTGCTGCCCCACCATGTTCTCTTCTCATCCCTGGCTACAACACCGCCATTTTTCTCGAAGTGCTGTTAGCACATCTACACTTGCTCCTGTGTTACGGGTTCATAATGTCACTGTTCCCCTGCTGTGTGAACGCAAAAATCCTGCTGCCTCCACCATGTTCTCTTCTCATCCCTGGCTACAACACCGCCATTGTTTCTCGGAATCTGTTAGCACAGTCTACACTTGCTCCTGTTTACTGGTTCAGTAATTCACTGTTCCCCTCTGTGTGAACGCAAAAGTCCTGCTGCCTCCACCTGTTCCTTCTCATCCCTGTACAACACCGCCATTTTTCTCGAATGCTGTTAGCACAGTCTACACTTGCTCCGTGTTACGGTTCAGTAATGTCACTGTTCCCCTGCTGTGTGAACGCAAAAGTCCTGCTCCTCCACCTGTCTCTCTCATCCTGGTACACACCGCCAGTTGTTTCTCGGAAGTGCTGTTAGCACAGTCTACACTTCTCCTGTGTTACTGGGTTCAGTAATGTCAGCTGTTCCCCTGCTGTGTGAACGCAAACAGTCCTGCTGCCTCCACCTGTTCTCTTCTCATCCCTGGGTACAACACCGCCAGTTGTTTCTCGGAAGTGCTGTTAGCACAGTTACACTTGCTCCTGTGTTACTGGGGTTCAGTAATGTCAGCTGTTCCCCTGCTGTGTGAACGGCAAAAAGTCCTGCTGCCTCCACCATGTTCTCTTCTCATCCCTGGCTACAACACCGCCAGTTGTTTCTCGGAAGTGCTGTTAGCACAGTCTAACACTTGCTCCTGTGTTACTGGGGTTCAGTAATGTCAGCTGTTCCCCTGCTGTGTGAACGGCAAAAAGTCCTGCTGCCTCCACCATGTTCTCTTCTCATCCCTGGCTACAACACCGCCAGTTGTTTCTCGGAAGTGCTGTTAGCACAGTCTACACTTGCTCCTGTGTTACTGGGGTTCAGTAAGTCACGGTTCCCCTGTGTGGAACGGCAAAAAGTCCTGCTGCCTCCACCATGTTCTCTTCCATCCCTGGGTTACAACACCGCCAGTTGTTTCTCGGAAGTGCTGTTAGCACAGTCTACACTTGCTCCTGTGTTACTGGGGTTCAGTAATGTCAGCTTTCCCCTGCTGTGTGAACGGCAAACAGTCCTGCTGCCTCCACCCTGTCTCTTCTCATCCCTGGGTTACAACACCGCCAGTTGTTTCTCGGAAGTGCTGTTAGCACAGTTACACTTGCTCCCGTGTTACTGGGTTCAGTAATGTCAGCTGTTCCCCTGCTGTGTGAACGCAAACAGTCCTGCTCCTCAACTTAATTTCCATGGGTACTTCTGCTACCCATCCGGGTTCCAGTACCGTCAGCTGGTTCTCCGCAGTGCCTTTGGCCTAGGTGCCTCCATGTCGGTATCCGAGTTCCAGCAACGTCTGCTGGTCCTTGGTAGTGCTTTGGAGCACAGGTACCCTCCTGCTTAGTAACCGTGTCCCAGTAACGTCAGCTGGTCCTCGGTTGTGCCATTGGCTCTTTTCCTTCTGCTGACCCTCCGGTTCCAGCACAGTCAGCTGGTCCTCGTTACTTTCATTGGCTCTTGTACCTTCTGCTACCCATCCGGGTTCCAGTACCGTCAGCTGGTTCTCCGCAGTGCCTTTGGCCTAGGTGCCTCCATGTCGGTATCCGAGTTCCAGCAACGTCTGCTGTCCTTGGTAGTGCTTTGGAGCACAGTACCTCCTGCTTAGTAACCTGTCCCAGTAACGTCAGCTGGTCCTCGGTTGTGCCATTGGCTCTTTTCTTCTGCTGACCCTCCGGGTTCCAGCACAGTCAGCTGGTCCTCGTACTTCCATTGGCTTTTGTACCATCACCAACAGACAAAGAAGGTTAAGACAAACTACAAGATACAGAACAAGAGACAGAAGAACAATAAGCAGAAGATCAAAAAGCAGAAGAACATTTAAGTATAAGACCAAATGAAGAGCAAAATATATGCTCTAAATTCTAAGCAGAAGAAGACTAAGCATGTATGGGGTGAGTCCGTTCCTCCTCGTGTGCCCCGGAAATGCCTGATGCTCGCAGGCTAAACTGAACGCGGACAAATACTGTTGTAATTAAAATCTTTCGTGACAGCAAGAACGGAAGGATGAAAATTCAGAGTTTTACAGATTACAAGTACAGGAATGTCTGTCACAAATAAGAATATGATGAAAAGGATGAATAGGAAGAAGATGAAGAAGTAGAATATGAAGAATAATAACTGTTTAAAAAGAACAATTAGTAATGTTAACAAAAAGATGAATAGCAAGAAGTTTTAGAAGATAAGAAGGTGAAGATGAAGATAATTTGATGAGAAAGATGATGCTGCTGAAGATTATGAAGGAGAAAGTGTGTGAAAAGTTAAAAAGGTGAAGACCATGGAAGTTGTGAAACAGACATATTTGACAAAATAGAAAAAAGGTTAACAACATTGTCAATTTCTTCGTCAATCCAACGTATTTCCTAAAAAAAAAAAATATTAATGCTATTCCATTGGATTGGGTTAAACATCTATGCCTTTAATGTCTCCTCAACCTCCCCCAATACATTCTACATTACTCTTTGTTGTTTTCCTTCATGTACAATTAACCTACAAGGCAAGAATGGGTTTTTTTTTATTTCGATATTTTGTTCCCATAGACTTACATGGACTTCCGGTATCGGTATCGGTATCGCCGAATTTTTGTGTATCGGCGATACCATTCCGATTCCGATACTTTTGGATATCGGAAAGTATCGCTCAACTCTA
>JARQOD010002394.1:0-78448 GCA_033576555.1 Oophaga sylvatica
ATATGGGATATTCCAGGAATACAGTGCAGCCCATATAGTGTAAAGGAGGAAACATCCTAACAAGATGGAGATTACAGATCCTATACAGATAAAGATGACATATTTACCACTATTCCCTCTTATGTGCGATATGGAATATTCCAGGAATACAGTGCAGCCCATATAGTGTAAAGGAGGAAACATCCTAACAAGATGGAGATTACAGATCCTATACAGATAAAGATGACATATTTACCACTATTCCCTCTTATGTGCGATATGGGATATTCCAGGAATACAGCGCAGCCCATATAGTGTAAAGGAGGAAACATCCTAACAAGAAGGAGATTACAGATCCTATACAGATAAAGATGACATATTTACCACTATTCCCTCTTATGTGTGATATGGGATATTCCAGGAATACAGTGCAGCCCATATAGTGTAAAGGAGGAAACATCCTAACAAGATGGAGATTACAGATCCTATACAGATAAAGATGACATATTTACCACTATTCCCTCTTATGTGCGATATGGGATATTCCAGGAATACAGTGCAGCCCATATAGTGTAAAGGAGGAAACATCCTAACAAGATGGAGATTACAGATCCTATACAGATAAAGATGACATATTTACCACTATTCCCTCTGATGTGTGATATGGAATATTCCAGGAATACAGTGCAGCCCATATAGTGTAAAGGAGGAAACATCCTAACAAGATGGAGATTACAGATCCTATACAGATAAAGATGACATATTTACCACTATTCCCTCTGATGTGTGATATGGGATATTCCAGGAATACAGTGCAGCCCATATAATATAAAGGAGGAAACATCCTAACAAGATGGAGATTACAGATCCTATACAGATAAAGATGACATATTTACCACTATTCCCTCTTATGTGTGATATGGGATATTCCAGGAATACAGTGCAGCCCATATAGTGTAAAGGAGGAAACATCCTAACAAGATGCAGATTACAGATCCTATACAGATAAAGATGACATATTTACCACTATTCCCTCTTATGTGTGATATGGAATATTCCAGTAATACAGTGCAGCCCATATAGTGTAAAGGAGGAAACATCCTAACAAGATGGAGATTACAGATCCTATACAGATAAAGATGACATATTTACCACTATCCCCTCTTACACGCGTTTCGCCATGTCAGCTTCCTCAGAGAGAGTATGGATAAATGTTTCCAACAAACCAAGGTCCTGCACTAATCCAGGCAAGGAGAGTAACTCGGATAAAGTGGGAGTGTTTCTAAAGGAATTGGGGCTGTTCCCCGGTCATATCTATGGAGCACATGATTGATTCTGCCAATGTAAGTCAATCACATTGGTGGTTATTGTTTATGCCACCCCCAGGGTTGGCGTTGGCTGCAGGCAGACTAGGCAGCTGCCTAGGGACCCTGCTCCCCCAGGAGCCTCCAGCCAGTGGCGTGCTGCTAATCGCGGCACACCACGCTGCCGCTATGGGGCCCGTGAGTCAGGGGGGCCCGCCCGGCACCAGCGCCAATTCCCCCAATGCACCGCATTCAACTATATCTGCATCATTATGCCAACACAGTTGAAAGCAATGATGGAGGAGAGAGCATCAGAGGACGCTCCCTTTCCCATCATTTCCCTCTGCCTCTGACACTGCAGGTGCACGATGACGTCACTTCATTGTGCCGAGACCAGAGCCAAGCCGGGAGCAGCACGGGGAACAAGGAGGAGAGGTGAGGATTGTGTTTTCTGTTTTTTTAAATATATCAGTGAGTGAGTACTGGACTGTGGGGATGAATTATTTTTTCTGGGGTGGGGGAGGCTACATTATATTCTATGGGGGACTGTACTATATTCTGAGGGGGTTGCATCATACACTATAAGGGGGATACATTATTTTTATGGGTAGTGGGCTGTATTATATTCTATGGGGGCTACATTGTATTCTATGGGGGCTGCATTATACTCTATGAAGGGGCTGCATTATACTGTATGAGGGGGCTGCATTATATTCTAAGGGGGTCTGCATTATACCTTATGAGGGGGCTACATTATATTCTATGGGGGGCTGCATTATACTGTATGAAGGGGGCTACATTATATTATATGGGGGCTACATTATTTATTATTCATTATTTATTATTTTATATTCTGTGGGGTGGGCTGCATTATACTATATTGGGGTCTTGATTATACTGTATCGAGAACTATGGGGAATACATTATGCTATATGAAGAATGGGGTGCATTATACTATGTGAAGTGAATTGTACTACATGTAGAACTATGGGGTGCATTATGCTATATGGAGCACTATGAAGAGTGTATTATACTATATGGAGTACTGAGGAGTGTATTATACTATATGGAGGACTGAGGAGAGTATTATACTACATGGTGGACTATGGGAAGTGTATTATACTATATGGAGGACTGTGGGAAGTATATAATACTACATGGAGGACTATGAGGAGTGTATTATACTATTTGGAGGACTGGACTGAGGAGTGTATTATACTTTATGGAGGACTGAGCAGTATATTTTACTATAAGGAGAACTATAGAGAGTGTATTATACTATATGGAGGACTATGGGGCACATTATATTATATGGAGGACTATGGGGTGTGCATTATACAATATGGAGGACTGTGGTGCACATTATACTATATGGAGGACTATGGGTGCATTATGCTAAACAAGCAAAATACTGCATATTCTTGTGATTGGATTGTTTATGCTGGAACAAAAATCATTGTTCTCAGCAGCACATCTCTCAGTGTAAGCTGCAGATGTGTTGCTGATAAGGTGATACTGTATGGGGACAGATAGATCTTTTGATGATTGTTCTGTCCCATCATTATTCCTGAGCCGGTGGAAAGAGTCCAGCAAACAAGAGATGAATGACTTCAACATTGTCCATCACACTCGTTTCGCAGTCTGAACTCGGCGCACGTAAATACAACCAAAATGCTTCTGTGTGATGGTGCAATATGTAAGCTTTTGGGGCCCCATTTTAAACTTTTGCCTAGGACCCCACTTTGCCTAAAACAGGCCCTGACCACCACTTTCCTATCCTGGTTAATGTTATTGGTGTGACACCGAATAGTGGTTGTGACATACCCCTGTTGGCTTATTGGTCTAAACCGAACGACCTGGGGCAAATAGCAATCAGAGCTCACAGGGAGCGAGTATATCCCACATGGGTAAATGCATCTGTGACGCTCCCGGGTGGTGTGTCACGTGTGAGATTCAGAAAACAGCATCACACTCCATCCCGGGGAACTCCGACGCCAGGCACCTCCGATTGGACGGCGAGGATGGACTTGTCGCCATGGAGACCGGACGGGCCCATACTACGAGAGCGTTCAGCATCCCCAGTGAAGCAGGTTTGTGAAGGAAATTTGGTTAGGATAGTAACATAGTTAGCAAGACTGAAAAAAAAGACATTTGTCCATCCAGTTCAGCCTATATTCCGTCAGAATAAATCCCCAGATCTACGTCCTTCTAAAGAACCTAATAACTGTAAGATACAATATTGTTACGCTCCAGGAAGACATCCAGGCCTCTCTTGAACCCCTCGAATGAGTTTGCCATCACCACTTCTTCAGGCAGGGAATTCCAGATTCTCACTGCCCTAACGCTTTGGAAAAATCAAGATATACCACGTCCAATGACTCACCTTGGTCCAGTCTATAGCTTACCTCTTCATAAACACTGATTAGACTGGTGTGACAGGAGCGACTCCTCATAAACCCATGCTGTGTCACGCGGTCTTATGATATGTGTACGATGTCAGTAAACTATTCTTAAAAGAACAACACTCTATACAACATATAGATTAGCAACATCAGCATGTAAATATAGAATAGATTTACCTGACACGATATCCGTTGAACTCAGGGTTAATCTTGAGGACTTGATACACTGTCACAGGAAAGAGGAGGACCGGGGGTCTAACCTGACCCTAAACTGGGGTCCTGACTAATCCCTCACCTTGGAGGTACTGATAATGGTTCAGAGGTCCAAGTCTCCAGCCTAACCCTGTCTCCTATCAGTCCCTGAACCCTGTAATCAGTCCTAAGAAGGATACTGATTACCACCAAAGGGATATGGGCTGATCTCTGCTAAATACACAGATTAGACATATAAGACAGACTGGAGAAAACACAGACTTGCATACACACTCAAACACAGAAGGAACATAAATGATCTGGGATATTAAACTCTAAGCAAGGTGAGCTTAAAACAACTAAGGAGCTCTTTAACTTAAGTCTATACAGATACAATCCTATCTGTGGTCTGCATGAAGAATTTCACTGGCAACTCCCAACACAGACAACCAGAGATTTAAAGGAAACCAATCAACAAATAATTAATTGCAGCCGGGAGAAACTGCACCCAGTCCCAGAACTGAGCACAGACAGAATTAACTCCCTAACTGCCAAACACAAAGAAACAGCAACTCAGCTGTGAGAAGTCAGAATGTGCAACCGCGACGATCTTCGTGGCGATGCACACATGACATGCTGATATGGAGTTACACAGTTATTCTCATTGAGATAATCCAGAATAACATCCCTCAGAAACCCTTCACATATTTTACCAACAATAGATGTCAGACTTACTGGCCTATAATTTCCAGGTTCACTTTTAGACCACTTTTTGAATCTTGGTACCACATTTGCTATGCGCCAGTCCTGTGGAACAGACCCCGTCGCTATAGAGTCCCTAAATATAAGAAATAATGGTTTGTCTATTACATTACTTAGTTCTCTTAGTACTCGTGGGTGTACGCCATCCTGACCCGGAGACTTATCTATTTTAATCTTATTCAGCCGGTTTCGCACCTCTTCTTGGGTTAGATTGGTGACCCTTAATATAGGGTTTTCTTTATCTCTCAGCATGTCACCTAGCATTTCATTTTCCACCGTGAATACCGTGAAGAAGAAGGTGTTAATATATTAGCTTTTTCCTTGTCATCTACAACCATTCTTTCCTCACAATTTTTTAAGGGCCTACACTTTCACTTGTGATTCTTTCACTATTGATATAGTTGAAGAACAGTTTGGGATTAGTGTTACTCTCCTTAGCACTGGGCTTCTCTGTTTCCTTTTTGGCAGCTTTAATTAGTTTTTTAGATAAAGTATTTTTCTCCCTATAGTTTTTTAGAGCTTCATTGGTGCCATCGAGCTTTAGTAGTGTAAATGCTTTCTTCTTACTGTTATCTGCTCCTCTTACTTCTTTCTTTAGCCACATTGGGGTTTTCCTATTTCTTGTCCTTTTATTCCCACAAGGTATAAACCGCTTACAGTGCCTATTTAGGATGTTCTTAAACATTTCCCATTTATTATCTGTATTCATATTTCTGAGGACATTGTCCCAGTCACCCAGATTAAGGCCATCTCTAAGCTGATCAAACTTCTCCTTCCTAAAGTTCAGTGTTTTTGTGACTCCCTGACAAGTCCCCCTAACAAGAGACAAGTGAATAAATCTATCTGTGTGAGCTGCGGCCGTCCCCAATCAGGCTGAATATTAGAGCGCTCAAGAATGACACTGTACACCGAGGTAACAGAATAACATCCCATCAATACTGACGGATTATTGTACACACATGTTTTTATAATTAGATATATACAAAAGTCCTCAACAATAATAATTACCCTATACTCATGGGTTAACACTTCTTTAGCATGAATTTTACACAATTATTTTTGTATACCCCCATATATAGTTTGGGAACTAAAACAAAATTGAAGTGACTTGAAAAATAATCTTCAAAATATTGAATTTTTATTGACCAGTACAAAACAATATCTCAGAATTTTTACAGAAATAATAAGCACAGAAAAACATGGAAGCTGAAAAAATCCACCACAATATTAACAAAATCACAATATGTCCGTCTGAAAAACTAACACAGACTAGATCCCTTATTTATACATTAAAGTGCTGAACGATGTAAACATTATAAATTAAAGTGCGTAGTGAAAAAAAATCCTTTAAAGCTCATACACTGATAAATATATATCACTTGGTGGCATTGTTGCCATACCAAAGAATACAAAAACATTTTTTTGAGATCAGCTGTGAAAAAGTTTCAGAAATGAGAGGATGTTAACCTCTCAAAAGGCACACAAAATCAGGAAAATGACCACATCGTTCACAGAGGCTTATCAATAATGAATTACCTAACCAGCGTCACATATACTATATTGCTGTTCAGATGCATAGTTTAATGAGCATGGTGGCTAAATTCATTGTAATCCTAACAATATGAATCAAGGGCTCTTCACCTGATCAAGTAAAGTAACTGTGGGAGATTCTTTGGAGCCTCCAGCCCCGACGCGCGTGTTTCGCCCGGTTTGCTTCTTCGGGGGGCATGTCTTAAGCTCAGCTGTGTGAGTGTACAAATACTCACGTCCACCAATGAGCAGAGATTATCTGCGTGACATTATAGTCATCTGAATTAATGTGCAAGCGCAAAAGAAAAAGCATCCTTCAAGCCACTCCATTAAAGTCACTATAGTATTCTTTCACTGCGCTTGCGCAGGAACACAATAGCACTCTGGCGTCTAGGTAACAATCACTGAAACGCTGCTACACAAAGTAAATCAAAGTGCACTGTTGAACAATATGCACATGCGCCTGACTATAACGCACATTTCAAGTTAAAATTTAGCTGCAATGACCATAATACATCCCAGTTTGTAATGGCGCATACATAAACGGCGCGGCACACTCTTATATGGTGCAATAAAAGCCATCTTGCAGGGCACAATCCTAGCCACCGCGCAACTTAAAGTGCATAGGGGGCAGGTGATGTCGTGTATATAGATCTGCCAATACCGCAATCGAATGGCCACACTGATCATACATGTGCACTCTATCGGTGATATAGGGTCATTGCATGGAAGTCATCATTATCAATTTCAAACATAGAAGAACAACAACCTAAAAAAAAAATAATAATAATCGAATGGTATATATAGGCATATAAGAATTAAAAAAGGGCAACAAGCCCTATTATGTCTTGAAAGGTGCAAGAATATCATAAATATATGGAGGAAAATAGTGCCCATATGGAATAATTAGAACACAATGTGATGAGGCCATTGTCACATCATAATTATTAACCCCTTCACCCCCAAGGGTGGTTTGCACGTTAATGAACGGGCCAATTTTTACAATTCTGACCACTGTCTCTTTATGAGGTTATAACTCTGGAACGCTTCAACGGATCTTCGCGATTCTGAGAATGTTTTCTCGTGACATATTGTACTTCATGTTAGTGGTAAAATTTCTTCAATATACCTTGCGTTTATTTTTAAAAAAAACGCAAATATGGCGAAAATTTAGAAAATTTTGTAATTTTCAAACTTTGAATTTTTTTTCCCTTAAAACAGAGTAATATGTCACACAAAATAGTTAAGAAATAACATTTCCCACATGTCCACTTTACATCAGCACAATTTTGGAACCAAAATTTTTCTTTGTTAGGAAATTAGAAGGGTTAAAAGTTGACCAGTGATTTCTCATTTTTACAACAAAATTTACAAAGCCATTTTTTTAGGGACCACCTCATATTTGAAGTCACTTTGACGGGTCTATATGGCAGAAAATACCCAAAAGTGACACCATTATAAAAACTGCACCCCTCAATCTACTCAAAACTACATTCAAGAAGTTTATTAACCCTTCAGGTGCTTCACAGGAGCTGAAGCAACGTGGATGGAAAAAATGAATATTTAACTTTTTAGCCACAAAAATGATCTTTTACAAACTTTTTTTTATTTTCACAAGGGTAAAAGGAGAAAATGGGCAGATAAAGTTGTTGTGCAATTTCTCCTGAGTACGCCAATACCCCATATGTGGGGAAAACCACTGTTTGGGCACACGGCAGAGCTCGTAAGGGAAGGAGCGCCGTTTGACTTTTTCAAACTAAAATTGGCTGGAGTTGAGATTGGACGCCATGTCGTGTTTGGAGAGCCGCTGATACGCCTAAACAGTGGAAACCCCCCACAAGTGACACCATTTTGGAAACTAGACCCCCTAAGGAACTTATCTAGATCTGTTGTGAGCACTTTGAACCCCAAAGTGTTTCACAAAAGTTTATAATGCCTGGGTGTGAAAAAAAAACAAAACAATTTTCCACAAAAATGATTTTTTAGTCCCAAATTTTTGATTTTTCCCAAGGAAATTGGACCCCAAAACTTGTTGTCCAATTTGTCCTGAGTACGCTGATACCCCATATGTGGGGGGGGGGGGGAAACTGTTTTGGCGCACGGCAGGGCTTGGAAAGGAAGCAGTAACGTTTTGGAATGCAAACATTGATGGGGGTCATGTTCCGTTTGTAGTGCCCCAGATGAGCCTAAACAGTGGAAACCCCCCACAAGTGACCCCATTTTGGAAGCTAGACCCCCTAAGGAACTTATCTAGATCTTTGGTGAGCACTTTGAACCCCCAAGTGCTTCACATAAGTTTATAATGCCCGGGCATGAAAATAAAAAATCCTATTTTTTTCCCACAAAAATTATCTCAGTCACTAATTTTTTATTTTCCCATAGGTAACAGGAGAAATTGGACCACGAAATTTGTTGTCCAATTTGTCCTGAGTACGCTGATACCCCATATGTGGGGGGGAACCACTGTTTGGGCGCATGGCAGAGCTCGGAATGGAAGGAGCACCATTTGACTTTTTCCAACCAAAATTGGCTGGAATTGAGATTGGACGCTATGTTGCATTTGGAGAGCCCCTGATGTGCCTAAACAGTGGAAACCCCCCACAAGTGACCCCATTTGGGAAACTAGACCCCCTAAGGAACTTATCTAGATCTTTGGTGAGCAATTTGAACCCCCAAGTGCTTCACACAAGTTTATAACGTAGAGCCGTAAAATTAAAAAATCATATTTTTTCCACAAAATTGATCTTTTCACCCCAATTTTTATTTTCCCAAGGGAAACAAGACTCCAAAAGTTATTGTGCAATTTGTCCTGAGTGCGCTGATACCCCATATGTGGGGGTAAACCACTGTTTGGGTGCATGGCAGAGTTTGGAAGGGAAGGAGCGCCGTTTGACTTTTTCAATGCAGAATTGGCTGGATGCCATGTCGTTTTGGAGAGCTCCTGATCTGCCTAACAGTGGAAACCCCCCACAAATGACACCATTTTGGAAACTAGACCCCTCAAGGAACTTATCTAGATGTGTGGTGAGCACTTTGAACCCCAAAGTGCTTCACAGAAGTTTATAACGTACAGCCGTAAAATAAAAAATCTCTTTTTTTTTTTACAAAAATGATTTTTTTCGCCCCCAATATTTTATTTTCACAAGGGTAACAGGAGAAATTGGACCCCAAAAGTTGTTGTCCAATTTGTCCTGAGTATGCTGATACCCAATATGTGGGAGAAAACGACTGTATGGGTGCATGTCTGGGCTCGGAAGGGAAGTAGTGATGTTTTGGATTGCAGACTTTGATGGAATGGTCTGGGGGCGTCATGTCGCATTTGGAGAGCCCCTGATGCGCCTAAACAGTGGAAACCCCCACAAGTGACCCCATTTTGGAAAATAGACCCCACAAGGAACTTATCTAGAAGTGTGGTGAGCGCTATGAAGCCCCAAGTACTTCACAGAAGTTTTATAACCTACAGCCGTAAAAACAAAAAAAATCATTTTTTTTTTACAAAAATGATTTTGTCGCCCCCAGTTTTTTATTTTCCCAAGGGTAACAGGAGAAATAGGCCAAATTGCACAATAACTCTTGTGGTCCAGAGTACGCTGATACCCCATATGCGGGGGTAAACTACTGTTTGGGCGCATGGCAGAGCTCAGAAGTGAAGGAGCACCATTTGACTTTTTCAACGCAGAATTGGCTGGAATTGAGATCAGACGCCATGTCACATTTGGAGAGCCCCTGATGTGCCTAAACAGCAGAAACCCCCCAATTCTAACTCCAACCCTAACCCCAACACACCCCTAACCCTAGTCCCAACCCTAACCACAAACCTAACCCTAACACACCCCTAACCGTAATCCCAACCCTAATCCTAACGTTAGCGCCAACCCTAACCCTAACTTTAGCCGCAACCCTAACCCTAACGGGAAATGGAAATAAATACATTTTTTTAATTTTATTATTTTTCCCTAACTAAGGGGGTGATAAAGGGGGGTCTGATTTACTATTTATAGCGGGTTTTTATGATTGGCAGCTGTCACGCTAAAAGACGCTTTTTATTGCAAAAAATAGTTTTTTGCATCACCACAGTTTGAGAGCTATAATTTTTGCATATTTTGGCCCACAGAGTCATGTGAGGTCTTATTTTTTGCGGTACGAGTTGACGTTTTTATTGGTACCATTTTTGAGCACGTGACATTTTTTGATCGCTTTTTATTTCGATTTTTGGGAGGTTAGAATGAACAAAAATCAGCAATTCATGAATTTCTTTTGGGGGAGGCGTTTATACCGTTCCGCGTGTGGTAAAATTGATAAAGCAGTTTTATTCTTCGGGTCAGTACGATTATGGCGATACCTCATTTATATCATTTTTTTATGTTTGGCGTTTTTATAGAATGAAAACAATTTTATATAAAAAATTATTATTTTTGCATCGCTTTATTCTGCGAGCTATAACTTTTTTATTTTTTCACTGATGATGCTGTGTGACGGCTCGTTTTTTGCGCGACAAGATGACGTTTTCAGCGGTACCATGTTTATTTATATCGGTCTTTTTGATCGCGTGTTATTCCACTTTTTGTTCGGCGGTATGATGATAAAGCATTGATTTTTTGCTTCGTTTTTTTTTTTTTTTAAGGGGTTCACTAAAGGGGTTAACTAGTGGGACAGTTTTATAGGGGGGGTCGTTACGGACGTGGCGATACCAAATATGTGTACTTTTATTGTTTTGTTTTTTTTATTTACAGGAAAAAAATGAATTTATTGGGGAATATTTTTTTTTTTTTTTATGATTTTTTTTACCACTTTTTATTTTTACTTTTTTTACTTTTTTACTTTGTCCCAGGGTGGGACATCACTGTATTTTAGCAGATCGCTGGTGTGACAGTGTGCACAGCACTCTGTCACACCAGCGATCGCTCTGGCATCGCTGCAGGCTTCCCCAGTGCCTGCTCTCAGCAGGCACTGAGGAAGCCGCCTCCCTGCAGGACCCCGGCGCCATCTTGGATCCGGGGACCTGGAGGGAGGACGGACCCTCGGAACAGCGCGACACATCGCGCTGCTCTGAGGGTCTCAGGGGAGCGCGCAGGGAGCCCCCTGCCTGCGCGATCCTCCCTGTGCCCGGGTACACCGCGATCATGTTTGTTAATGTGCCGGGAGCGGTCCTTGACCGCTCCTGACACACAGTCACGGGTGTCAGCTGTGCTAATCAGCTGACACCCGGCGGCGATCAGCTGCGCTCCCCCTGGGAGCGCAGCTGATCGCCCATGACGTACTATTCCGTCCATGGGAATTAGGTCCAGGGTCACATGGACGGAATAGTACGTCTGATGGAATAAAGGGGTTAAACAATAAAATAATTAAATATTAGTGCTAGGTGAAATAGTGAACTATAGTGTCTAAAAAACTGATGAAAAGATAAAAGAAAAAATGAATAATTTTTATTGCACATTGCACCAGATGAGTAAAAGTGCTGAATTAAAACAATAAAAAGGATCAGATCGCCTGAATAAATGGCCTAACCGGCAAAAAAAGGGCAAATAGGGGTAATCCCCAAAATGACAAGACATACAAAAGTGTATATACTAATCCCCATATTAGGAAAATCCCAATCTGCATGCCCATTTTATCATTAAACAATTAGAATAAGACCATTGTGCCAAAGGTGAAGTATATGAAATATTTGTGCTTGGTGAACTATAGGGGGGAAAAAAAAAGTGTGTATAAAATCAAATCAATAAACACATGACCTAACCACTAGTAAGAGATAGGTACAAATATCCCTAAAATAGCAGGATGGCCAACAAATAAGCTGACCCCAGTAGTCAGCGTCCACTTCAACCCACATCCACTGGACAACGAATATCCCCTTAAACAATCCCCACAGTCCAATTAATTTCATCATGTTCTTCATACGAAAATCTTCTCCAAATGGCTTTAGTATGAGACTTCTAATAACGCAGACACCTCGTCCACCTCAGGTGGTAAATAAGTATAGAGATGAAATCAATAAATAAACAATAATAAAAATCAATAAAAGATTAAAAACAAGACATATATCGTGTACTATACTTTCTATATTCACCCTAAATCAAAGAAAAGCCCCAAACCCAAAACTTTCATTGAGGCCTTGTGGGGCCCGGGCACCTAACTTATATATCCACCAGCTTTCTTCCCTGGCTAGTTTGCCTATGTCACCCCTCTGAAACCCAAGGTCACGTGATCAATTCCACTAATTTTAAGTAAGTGGGCATTACATTGATGGAACTTGTTAAAATGTCTTGGTATTGTTTTCAGACAAGAATCATCTTCGATGCTTTTAGCTTTTTCAATATCGAGACCATGCGCTCTAGTTCTTACTTTTAATTCTCTGGTGGTAAGACCAATACAGATTTTTTGACATGGGCATTCCGCCCGATAAATTACCACCTTTGAATTGCATGAAATATGTTTCCGAATTTCAAATGTTTGAGCACCATCATGATTCTTGAATTTATCTCCTTTCCCTAAATTTGCACAGGCTTTACAAAGTCCGCATGGGAAGAGGCCACTCTTACCTGAGATTTTTTAACTTTAGATTGTTAGGATTCATAGTGGCTGTGTACTAGCCGGTCTCTGAGATTTTTGGAACGTCTAGCTACTATAGAAGGATTAGTCAAAACTTTTTTTTAGAATAGGGTCAGTTGATAGAATATCCCAATGGTTTGAGATAATTCTTTTCAAATCATAGCGTTGTGAATTGTAGTTGGTAATTAGACGTACGGCTACATGTATTTGTATGCAGACGCTCGCTCCGCTCCCGAGTGCCGGCGCCAGTGCTGAGAATTCACATGCGAGACTTGGCCCTGTTTCTCGCATGTGTGATCCTGGCCTTACACTGAGTTTTTGACCAATTTTTATAAAGCAATGAATTTCGAGATACGTTTTTGGCACTTTGAAAACCTCTCTTGATATAACGATGGCTATAGCCTCTTTCTTCAAAACGTGTAGAAAGTTCCTTGGATTCTTTAAAAAAATAATTTTCTTCAGAACAAATTCTTCTTAATCTGAGAAACTGACCTACTGGAATGCCTTTTATAGTAGATGTGGGGTGAGACGAAGTTGCTTCAAGTAGCGAATTAGTTGCTGTTGGTTTTCTAAAGATAGTGGTGGTAAGATGTCCGTCCAGCATGACTGAAATCAAAAGATCTAAAAATTCCACTGATTTACCGTGTTTAAAAGACAATTTGATATTGTAGTCATTAATATTTAATTCCTCCATTAAAATGGATAATTGTTCCGTGGTTCCCTCAAAGATAAACAAAATGTAATCTATATATCGAACCCATTTCAGGATTCGATCGACAAAAGGAATGGTTTCAATCTGTAAAATCTCCCGTTCCCAATAGCCTAAAAATAGGTTTGTATGTGAGGGGGCACAAGCCGCCCCCATTGCAGTACCCTGTTGCTGTTAATATATTTTTTTTTATTAAAAGAAAAGGCATCATGGGTCAGGATAAACTGCAATAAACTACCGTAATTAAAAACTCAGCCATCAGTTTTTCAATATTGCTACTTTGGAGGAACCAATTAACTGCTTTTATACCATCATGATGTTTAATTGATGAGTATAATGCTTCTATAACCACAGTTACTAATAATGCATCTTCATTCAAAATCATATGATCCATATGACCCAATACCGCAGTGGTGTCCTTGACATGTGAAGGTAGCTCCGTAACAAGTGGTTTAAGGTAATAATCTACAATTTTACAGATAACTTCCCAGAGACTATTGGTTTTTCATCAGTTTTTTAGACACTATAGCTCACTATTTCACCTAGCACTAATATTTAATTATTTTATTGTTTAATAATTATATGATGTGACAATGGCCTTATAACATTGTGTTCTGATTATTCCATATGGGCACTATTTTCCTTCATATATTTATGATTTTCTTGCACCTTTCAAGACATAATAGTTCTTGCTGCCCTTTTTTAATTGTTGTATTAAACAATTCCGGCCCAGACATACTTGAAGACTAATTTTCAAACAGTCTTGTTTACTGATGAGTGTCGAGCAACCCTGGATGGTCCAGATGGATGGAGTAGTGGATGGTTGGTGGATGGCCACCATGTCCCAACAAGGCTGCGACGTCAGCAATGAGGTGAAGTCATGTTTTGGGCCGGAATCATGGGGAAACAGCTGGTAGGGCCCTTTAAGGTTCCTGAAGGTGTGAAAATGACCTCTGCAAAGTATATAGAGTTTCTGACTGACAACTTTCTTCCATGGTATAAAAAGCAGAAACGTGCCTTTAGGAGCAAAATCACCTTCATGTATGACAATTCACCATCTCATGCTGCAAAGAAGATCTCAGAGTCATTGGCTGCTATGGGCATAAAAGAAGATAAACTCATGGTGTGGCCACCATCTTCCCCTGACCTCAACCCTATAGAGAACCTTGGAGTATCATCAAGCAAAAGATCTGAGAGGGTGGGAGGCCGATCACATCAAAACAACAGCTCTGGAGGCGATTCTGACTTCTTGCAAAGAAATACAAGCAGAAACTCTCCTAAAACTCACAAGTTCAATGGATGCAAGAATTGTGAAGGTGATATCAAAGAAGGGTTCCTATGTTATATGTAACTTGGCCTGTTAGGATGTTTTGGAGTTAAATAGCTTTTTAGTTCAGTGAATGTGACCTCCTAATGCTGCAAATCCCACAAATGAGCATTTTCAGTTCTTTTAAACAGATCAAATGTTTAGAAATTCTACTGTGCCTAATAATCTGGAGCAGTGCATTCTGAGTTCTTTTTCATTTTGGAGATTATACTGTTATCATTGGGAGGTTTCTTCAATAAAATTCGATGTATACTCTAACGGGGGATGACTTTTATTAGACTGTCATTTGCACCGACCACTTAGGAAAATCAAAGAAAAATATCATTTGCATAATAATTTGGAACATGGGTGTATGTGTGTTGATAACGGCAACCAATCAGGGCACAGAAACAATCTACAACATCATGACACAAGGTCCTCTGTGATTGGTTGCCAAAGTCACCTGTCCTTGGCCATATAAAAGTGGACATCTTGTTTTGCTGGCACCATTTGCTCAGTGTCACAGTGCAGAGAGGTCGTTCCTGCGCTAGTGCTGGTGCTGAAAGTGACCTTGTCAGTGAAATAGATTGAATTCTGTCATGTGAAATCGATCTTCCAGCATCAAAGTAGATTGCGCAAAAACTGTATGTCAGTCTCCAGAAGCCCTATTTGCTGCAAATGGGGCTTCAGGAGACTGCTATATCTTCTGTGCTAAAACTGTGCTTCAGTGGCAAATCAGAAGGCCAGATTTCCACTTAAAAATTGTTAGGCCTAATAAAGTGGTGCAGCCACAAGGCCCAAATAGCTGCTCCAGATCGTTTGTGCTTAAAAATCGTTAGGCATAACAGTGTTGTTCAGGCACACCATCTAAGAAAATAGTGATTGTTCATTTAGTGACAGGGGACTGACAAATGTGGGCCTAAAGTTGTGAAATAGCTGGGTACAAGAGGTGAAGGCTACTCACAACATGAGCGGGAAAAAGCAACGTCATGGTGGAAGGAGGAATAGGCTTGGTGTTCGACGTGTACGTGGGTTAATGTTAGGGTTTGCGGATCACACTAAATTAAATTAAACTATAAAGTGTGATCGCAACCCGGGGTCCACCGTGCAGAGATGTAAAACTGCTGCTAATGTGAACAATGACGGATAAAAAACTACTAGTGAGCGTTCCTACTGAAACACACCGAGTTAACTCCACACAGTGCAAATTGAACGCCAAAACCAAACACCACTTTGGAATGCACAGGGAGACGAGTACCAGCTCAGCTAACCACCGAGGGGTACAAGGGAGACGAGTGCCAGCTCAGCTAACCACCGAGGGGTACAAGGGAGACGAGTACCAGCTCAGCTAACCACCGAGGGGTACAAGGGAGACGAGTACCAGCTCAGCTAACCACTGAGGGGTACTTGTACGTTGTAACAGAGTTTAATGAGCTAGGGTAATTAGTGAACTGGAGTGTTTAACAGACAACATAAAAGAGGTCACTTCTCAAGACTAGGCATCATGATTAAGGGTGCGCAGACGCCTGAAACGCGTTGATGTGGGTCATGTGAATATGCATCGCTTATGTGAATAAAGACTCACAGTTCGTGGAGCTGGAGTCTCTTCATTTTGCATTTCCCAGGCCTTGACAAGGCGCTTCCGGGCTCCGAACACCCTCAAGATGCAACCACGGTGAGCTGGATTTTATTTTATCACTATTACGGAATTTGGATATCTTATACTGTTGACCAGCATCGTGGATCATCGACAAATCCTCCTTATGAGAAATGACTCAGGGAAAAAGTATTGAACAGGCTTACTGAACTATATTTAATACTTGTACAAAAGCCTTTGTTGGTGATGAAGCTTCAAAATGCCTTCTTTATGGAAAAGCTAGTTGCAGGCATTGCTCAGGTCTGATTTAGCCCATTGTTCCACCCATTCTTTACCTCCTGAAGGGGAGGAGGCTTTGAGGCACAGCTTGGCAATCTACTTCCGGAACATACGCAGTCCAGAAAGCTGCGGAGTCTAGCCGCCATTCTAAAAATCTGATGGTGGTTTGCATTTTTGGGAGAAGTGGCAGTTTTCTTCAGAGAACGGAAACCTCCCATGGTGACAGAAGTGCAGACACCATCACATTATGGACACAACATTCACTCCACAGACAAAACACAAACTGATGGAACCACTGTCCTATTTTACTCGCTTTGCTTTTAGCTCCATTACTTCCACAGCGCTTTACAGGCATCAGGTGTTTTGTTCTATTTCCAGCAGTAATAAAGGCGATTTAGTGACAATGTTATCTATACCTCAAAATTATGTTAGAGAAAAATACAACTTATCCTCTAAAGGATATAGAAGAATATGGATAATCATGTGACTAAGAAATAAAGAAAAAAACGTCTTTTATACCTTAAAATATTTCAAAATAAAGATCCAGAGCTGTTGTGAATGGGCTTGAAATGAGTTCTGAGCAGAGGCTCCCTCTAGTGGTTACAAGCGGTACTGGACTGTCCAGTGAAGATTGTGAGGATTGGGAATCAGGTGTTACTGACTGGTCTTATATAAGGGAGTCGCCTTCCCATCAGGGTTGCCGGTGATCAATTGTTCTGGTCTCAATCCTTGATTCCTGTTTCCTTTGTAGCCTGCTGTGTCGTGTCTGCATCTCCTGCTAACAGATAAGACATTTTCTTCTTTTTGTTTTTGTGCTTGATTTTTTCATTTTGTCCTGCACTTCTGTGGGGGCCTTCAGGGTCCCCTCCGGGGCTTTTGCCCTCTCAGTTTAGTTCAGCCACTGATGTTTGTACTTTTGCTTTTTCCAGTTTTTTCAGTGGCTGCTGTTTTGATTTTGTTACACCAGAGAACTAATTTAGGTGGTAGAGGTCGTGTGATCTCAGGTGTTTTTGAAATTAGTAGAGTTGGTGCTTTTCAGGGTTTTTTGGGATTGCAGTAAGTGCCCTTCCTATCCTTTTCTATTTAGGTAGTTTGGGCCCCAACGTTTGCTCATACTATTTTCTGTCTGTGTCAGTATTTCTTCTTGTCTAACCGCCATTACATGTTTGGGGGCTTTCTATGTTCTTTGGGGATCTGCTCCGGGGCAGATAGCTTTCCTCTTTCTATCTTTAGGTGTAGTTAGTTTCTCAGGCTGTGACGAGGCGTCTAGGACCAACGTAGGAACGCTCCACGGCTGCCTCTAGTTGTGGTGGTTGGTCAGGGTACTGCAATCTCATAGATTCCAACTGCTCTGGTGTATTGCCTTTTTTACCTGCACTCCTCAGCTACCGAAACATAACAGTATCACCGGCCCCAAAAATTGAAAAATGTATGGTACTCACAGAAGGGAAAAATATTGTTAAAGAAAAAAGGTTGTCAGAGTTGTCAGAGATATTTTTGTTTGTTGCATTTCTTTTTTTCCCTCTGTATCTCTGGGTGCTGGGGAGGATTTTTTCTCTCAATGGAGTTTGCACAGTTGTCTGGCCGTGTGGATCAGCTTGCCACTGAGGTTCGGAGTATTGCTGCCTATCTTGCTGGGTTGCCTGTTGTGGAACCTAGGATTCCCATGCCAGATTTGTTTTTAGGGGATCGAGCTAAGTTTCTGAATTTCAAAAATAACTGTAAATTGTTTTTAGCCTTAAAATCTAAGTCCTCAGGGAACGCAGCGCAGCAGGTTCAAATTGTCATCTCTCTCCTGCGCGGCGATCCTCAGGATTGGGCTTTTTCCCTGACACCTGGGGATCCTGTTTTGAGTGATGTTGATGCATTTTTTCAGGCTTTGGGGTTATTGTACGATGAGCCTAATGTCACTGATCAAGCTGAAAAAGCCTTGTTGGCATTAAATCAGGGGCTTGATGACGCTGAGTTATACTGTCAGAGATTCCGTAGGTGGGCAGTCCTGACCAAATGGAATGACGACGCTTTGGCAGCCCTTTTTCGGAAGGGTCTGTCAGATAATGTAAAGGATGTTATGGTGGGATTCCCTGTCCCCTCTGGTCTCAATGATTCTATGTCATTAGCGATTCAAATTGACAGACGTTTGCGTGAGCGGAGAAGTATGCGTGGAATAGTGTTGCCTTGTGAACCTGCTTCTGAATCCATGCAGTGTGATAGAGTGGTTTCTGGGGCACAGCGTCATGAGTTTCGAAAGCGCAATGGGTTATGTTTCTACTGTGGTGATGCCTCTCATGCTATTTCAGTCTGCCCTAAGCGGGGAAGACGTTTTGCACGCTCAGTTGTCTTGGGTAGTGTTCAGACTAAGTTTTTATTAACTATTACCCTGATATGCTCTCTGTACTCATTTTCTGCTCAGGCTTTCGTTGATTCGGGAGCAGCTATTAACCTGATGGATTTTGATTTTGCTAAACGTTGTGGGTTTCCCTTGATACCCCTACGGAAGTCTATTCCCCTACTGGGGATCGATTCTACCCCTTTGGCTGAGAATAAACCTCAGTTCTCTACTCAGGTGATAATGAGGGTTGAACCTGATCATCAGGAGAGCTGCAAATTTTTGGTTCTGTATAATCTGCATGACATTATCGTACTGGGTTTCCCTTGGTTACAGTCTCATAATCCTGTTTTGGATTGGAAATCTGTGTCTGTAACCAGTTGGGGCTGCCAATGTGTTAATACCAACACTCCTGTTTTTTCTGCCTCCCCCCAGGCTCAGGATGTTCCTGACTTTTTGATTGATTTTTCTGATGTGTTTAGCGAAAGTAAATCTGCATCCTTGCCTCCCCATAGGAGCTATGACTGCGCTATTGAATTAGTGCCTGGTAGTAAATTCCCTAAAGGTCGCCTTTTTAACTTGTCTGTACCTGAACATGACGCTATGCGGTCTTATATCAAGGAGTCATTGGAGAAGGGTCATATCAGACCATCCTCTTCACCCTTAGGTGCCGGTTTTTTCTTTGTGGCCAAAAAGGATGGTTCATTTGTCAAGGTAAAATATAATTTTCTACCTCTATATTTTAATATTTATGTGTTTATATTTGTCTTGTTATTTTGATATGTCAAGATAAACACGAAGTTTCCCTTAAATGAGTATTATTCAGATTGAAAGATATTTATACTTGAGAGTCCTCGGTGGTTGATACCTTTTAATGGCTAACTGAAAAGATGGTAACGAATTGCAAGCTTTCGAGACTACTCAGGTTTCTTCATCAGATTGAAACTTATTTTAAGATAATGTCAGTATCTGCTGGTGTCTGTCTCCACCTTGTGTCCTATCACTGTATTACACTAACTATCTAATAACTTGAACTGGATCCACTGAAATGCCCCCCACCTTTGGGGAATTTAAGAACCACATGTGATTTACAAGAATAGAATCGTTTCTCAAGAAATGAAACTAAGGATGACAACACGATAAAGGAGGACTTAGAAGAAGATCTAAGGACCAATTAGGATGACCAGATGCTAGACGTGTACATATATGGACATGTTCAGTATACCTCCTTCCCCCAATCCCTCCCTTACTCCACCCTAATGTCCTGTGTATGTAATTTTATGTGAATAAAAAGTTCAGAGCTTGCTGACAAAGCTAGGGGCAAACAGTCTCTGGAGCATGTTCTGAAGTCTGAACCAGCTTATTGCCTGATTCATTCTTGGTCGACCCGTGCTCGTAGTCTAATTTGGAGTGACTGAGGACGAGTAGTATGTCATTATGAACCCGACACATTAAGGCCGTGTATTGATTATCGTCTTTTGAACAATATTACTGTGAAATATCAATATCCGTTACCCTTGATTTCTGACCTGTTTTCCAGGGTGAAAAACGCTACTTGGTTTACCAAGCTTGACCTCAGGGGGGCATATAACCTTATTCGCATTAAGCACGGGGATGAATGGAAGACGGCATTTAATACCCCTGAGGGGCATTTTGAGTACCTTGTGATGCCCTTTGGGCTCACTAATGCTCCTTCTGTCTTCCAGTCCTTCATGAATGACATTTTCAGGGATTTTGTGGATAAATTTCTGATTGTTTATTTGGATGATATCTTGATTTTTTCCAATGACTGGGACTCTCATGTGAAACATGTTCGAACTGTATTCCAGATTTTGAGAGAGAATGCTCTGTATGTGAAGGGATCAAAGTGTCTTTTTGGCGTACAGAGGATCTAATTTCTGGGATTCATTTTGTCCCCATCTGTTATTGAAATGGACCCGGTCAAGGTTCAGGCCATCTGTGATTGGGTCCAACCTACTTCATTAAAGGCTCTTCAAAGATTTTTGGGTTTTGCCAATTTTTATCGTAAATTTATTGGTAATTTCTCGGTTATTGTTAAACCATTAACTGATTTGACCAAAAAGGGTTCTGATGTGGTGAATTGGCCTCCTGAGGCAGTCTCTGCATTTCAGGAACTTAAGCAGAGATTCAATTCTGCTCCTGTTCTACGGCAGCCTGATGTTTCTCTGCCATTTCAGGTGGAGGTTGATGCCTCTGAAATTGGGGCAGGTGCCGTTTTGTCCCAAAGAGATCCAGAGACCTCTAAAAGTAACCCTTGTGCCTTTTTCTCTCGAAAATTTTCTCCTACTGAACGTAATTATGACTTGGGTAATCGGGAGTTATTGGCCATGAAGTGGGCTTTTGAAGAGTGGAGACATTGGCTGGAGGGAGCCAAACATCAGGTGGTGGTCCTTACGGACCATAAGAATCTGGTTTATCTGGAATCTGCCAAGCGACTTAATCCTAGACAGGCCAGGTGGGCCTTGTTTTTCACGCGTTTTAATTTTGTGGTTTCCTTTCTTCCTGGCACTAAGAATGTTAAGGCGGATGCCCTCTCGAGGAGTTTCCTTGCGGACTCTCCTGAGTTATCTGATCCTTCTGTTATTTTGAAAGAAGGTGTAGTTCTTTCGCGATCTCGCCCAATTTGAGACTGGCTCTGGAGGGGTGTCAGGAGGATAGGCCCGAGCGCTGCCCTGTTGGGAAATTGTTTGTCCCGGACCAGTGGAAAAAGAGTGTGATGTCTGAGATTCATTGTTCCGCGTTGGCCGGTCATCCCGGAATTTTTGGTACCAGAGACTTGGTTAGTCGGTCCTTTTGGTGGCCTACCTTGTCTCGTGATGTCAGGGAATTTGTGCAGTCCTGCGGGACTTGCTCTCGCTCCAAGCCTTGCTCTCGCTCTAGTGGTTTGTTGATGCCATTGCCTGTGCCCAAGAGACCATGGACCCATATCTCTATGGATTTCATTTCTGACCTCCCTGTTTCTCAGAGAATGACCGTCATTTGGGTGATTTGTGATAGGTTTTCCAAGATGATACATCTTGTGCCATTACCTAAGTTGCCTTCCTCCTGTGAATTGGTGCCTTTGTTCCTTCAGCACGTGGTTCGTTTACACGGCATTCCTGAGAACATTGTGTCTGACAGAGGAGTCCAGTTTGTTTCCAGATTTTGGAGGACCTTTTGTTCTAAACTGGGTGTTCAATTGTCTTTCTCCTCAGCGTTTCATCCTCAGACCAATGGTCAAACTGAGAGAACAAACCAGACATTGGAGACTTATCTAAGATGCTTTGTGTCTGCTGATCAGGATGACTGGGTCTCTTTTTTGCCTTTGGCTGAGTTTGCTCTTAATAATAGGGCTAGCTCTGCCACTTTGATGTCTCCATTTTTCTGTAATTCTGGGTTTCACCCTCGATTTTCTTCAGGACAGACGGAGGCTTCTGTCTGTCCAGGTGTTGACTCTGTTGTGGAGCGTATGCAACAGATTTGGGACCAGGTAGTGGAGAGGTTGTCCCTCTCTCAGGAGAGGGCCCAGCGGTTTGCTAACCGGCATAGGACTGATCGTCCTCGGTTTAAAGTGGGGGACTTGGTCTGGTTGTCCTCAAAAAATATTCCTATGAGAGTGGCATCTCCTAAATTTAAGCCTAGGTTCATTGGACCTTATAAGATCATGGAGATTCTTAATCCTGTTTCTTTTCGTTTGCTTCTTCCAGGGACATTTAAGATCCATAACGTGTTCCACAAGTCCTTGTTGAAGAGGTTTGTTGAGCCAGTGGTTCCTACTGCTGTGCCTCCTGACCCTGTTCTGGTTGAGGGCAATCTGGAGTTTGTGGTTGAGAAAATATTGAATTCTCGTTTTTCTAGACGGAAACTCCAGTATTTGGTTAAGTGGAGAGGTTATGGTCAGGAAGACAATTCTTGGGTGTTTGCTTCGGACATCCATGCTAGGAGACTCATCCGTGCGTATCATAGAACTCATCCTGACCGACCTGGTTGCTCAAATGAGGGTTCGGTGACCCCTCCTCAAGGGGGGGGTACTGTTGTGAATGGGCTTGAAATGAGTTCTGAGCAGAGGCTCCCTCTGGTGGTTACAAGCGGTACTGGACTGTCCATTGAAGATTGTGAGGATTGGGAATCAGGTGTTACTGACTGGTCTTATATAAGGGAGTCGCCTTCCCATCAGGGTTGCCGGTGATCATATGTTCTGGTCTCAATCCTTGATTCCTGTTTCCTTTGTAGCCTGCTGTGTCGTGTCTGCATCTCCTGCTAACAGATAAGACATTTTCTTCTTTTTGTTTTTGTGCTTGATTTTTGCATTTTGTCCTGCACTTCTGTGGGGGCCTTCAGGGTCCCCTCCGGGGGCTTTTGCCCTCTCAGTTTAGTTCAGCCACTGATGTTTGTACTTTTGCTTTTTCCAGTTTTTTCAGTGGCTGCTGTTTTGATTTTGTTACACCAGAGAACTAATTTAGGTGGTAGAGGTCGTGTGATCTCAGGTGTTTTTGAAATTAGTAGAGTTGGTGCTTTTCAGGGTTTTTTGGGATTGCAGTAAGTGCCCTTCCTATCCTTTTCTATTTAGGTAGTTTGGGCCCCAACGTTTGCTCATACTATTTTCTGTCTGTGTCAGTATTTCTTCTTGTCTAACCGCCATTACATGTTTGGGGGCTTTCTATGTTCTTTGGGGATCTGCTCCGGGGCAGATAGCTTTCCTCTTTCTATCTTTAGGTGTAGTTAGTTTCTCAGGCTGTGACGAGGCGTCTAGGACCAACGTAGGAACGCTCCACGGCTGCCTCTAGTTGTGGTGGTTAGTCAGGGTACTGCAATCTCATAGATTCCAACTGCTCTGGTGTATTGCCTTTTTTACCTGCACTCCTCAGCTACCGAAACATAACACAGAGCTGAGTGATCAGTAATATGTGATGAATCTCAGCAGCTCATGGAAGTGACGTAGATATACATAGTGAGATCGTAAAGTCATTCAGAGCTTGTAGGTGCCGGAGTGTACATTCTGGGTTTACTGGACTTTTGGATTCTTGGCCGCACATTGAAACAAAAAGGACTGAATATAAAAGTAATAAACCCGGTAATAAATAGATGAAGATGACTGAATGTGTGAAGTCTAACAAAATGCTAAAATAGCTATTACACCAGGGCAGTTACAATCTGATAATGGATAAATATATTATATAAATCCATCACTGCCAGCAGCGCAAGAACAGTTTGTGTTTATCATTATCCAGGAACCTGTCAGCTCAGATAACGCTATCAGGGCTATCCTGCAGATTAATAGCGTTAGAGCTGTCCAGTAGGGCCGGACTAGGACCCCCAGGGTCATTAAAAGGGAGGCCACCATGACAGGGGTTGAGGGGACCTAAGGGTTAATAGGGGTATTAGGCAGGTATCACGAAGGGATTAAATTAGTCAGTGATGTTGGGGGAATGCTTATTGGCTGTGGGGCTCAAGGGAGGGGAGAGAGAGGCAGAGTAAAGGTAAAGGGGGGGTATAAAGAGCTGAGGTAACAGCAGGGGGCAACCATTTTAGGTGCCCCGAATACAATATTTACAAGCTTGTAAAGCATTACGTACCTCGGGATGGATGTCGATGCCATCCTGCAGCAATTGTGGGAGGCCGCTGATTCAAGGGGGCCCGACTGGCTGCAGGCGTCCATTAATGGCCTGCTTCAAGGTGGGGGAGCTCAGCAGGAGGAGCCTCGGAGAGCCAGGCCTCCTGATCGCCTTAGCCCCGAAGCTACCCCACGGGTCCGGCACCGGGTAAGGAGCCCCTCCGGGGACCCTCCGGCTCGGAACACGGGCAGCAGGCAGAGGGCGCCCCGTTCTAGAGCCGGGAGGAATCCAGGTATGCGGCGGGACCTACAACGGGGGGAAGTGTCGGCCTCCTCCTAAGCAGTGGCGACGGGGGAGGACGTAGGACCGAGCCACAGTGCAGTGGGGGCTCTCCCTGGAAGATCCGGAGACCAGCGACGCTGCACAGGGGCCTACACGCCAGCCGCAGTCTCAGAGGACGCGGCGTGGTGGCTCCGCCCACACGCCGGCGGCGGTGGGAAATTTGAATCGGAGCCTGGGGAGAGCGCAGGAGCGATCATCCGACGATTGGAGCGAGGGATCCAGGAGCAGCGTGGCGCAGCAGGCAGTGGGACGTGGAGCGGCTGGTGAGTACAGGCCTCAAAGCCTTGTGCAATCACCGGCTGCTGCTGCTTTCAGTGACACCACCAATCAGTCAGACATGACATTGGGCTCAGCAGACTGGGTGGGAGGGGGAGCGGTTGGGATGATGCCATCAGCGCGCACTGCAGTACGGGGGGAGGAGGAGTAGCTGGGCAAAGGCCCATTTCGCGCTCTGGAGCACAGTGGGGGGGATAATTATGGGAGCAGTGACCAGCAGGCAGCTGGCTTAAGCGCAGGGGCAGCGATATATGCGTCATCAGGACAGCACAATACCTGCGGGCAGCGCATGGGACATGGGTCTCCGGCTGCACGGATCGGCGGCAGCATCATCTTCACAGGCCATCGACAACCACGGCAGGGAGCACCGACGTCAGAATTCTGGACATGCGGCTGCTGGGTACACAGCGCACAGGCAGTCAGGTGAGGCAGGGGTGGTATTTTCTGAACAACCGGCGTTAATGTCTGATTTAAGTACGAGTGGGGGTGTGTCTGCGGGGGCACTGGCGCCGGTATGGGTGTCATCTTACAGGGTTTGACTGAGTTGTGGAAATTGTGGGATTCAGGGGTGCGTCTTGGGGAGGCGTCACTGTTACAGGCATGGTTAGGCAATGCAGGGAGCGGTTTTAGGGGATGTAGCGGAACCGCTGGTGCGCATGGTCTGGGGTCTTCAACAACTGCGGTGGCTTCTGCTGCGCACAGCACTGAATTGGTTGAGCAAGCGGGTCAATCTAACGATGGGGTGGAGGATACAACCCGATTAGACGATTCGGCGAAAGGCGAGGTATACGTCTGTTTCGAAGGGCCCTTGGGGATGCATTTAAAGCAGGAAGTAAAAGATAGGATATGGAAGAGAGAATATATTGACATATTCTCCCTTCTTCCCCTGGAGCGTTTTAATTTGGATAGGGTTAGAAGGGATGAGACAAAAAAGGAGGATGAGGATAAGAGGAAGTACCGGCTAATTCCACGTACATTCAGCAATTGGCTACAGGCGTTCGCAATTTTATCCAGCATTATTGGGGAAAAAATCGCCCGAAAACTGTTCGGCGCTTTTTTGCTATATGGATACGATTGGGGAGGCCTATAGGGTGTACGGAGGCCAAGGCTGGCTCAGATACGATGAGCAGTTCCGTCAGAGTAAGGCTGCTCGGCCTAGCGTCAGGTGGGATCATAAAGACTTCGCACTATGGATGAGAGTAATGGCCCCAAGTAGACCAGGCCAGGGGACGCAGTCGTTTCAATGAGGCACCGGGGGCCAAGGTCAGTCGGGGCACTCGGTGGCGATGCAGAAAGGGCTGTGTTTCACGTTCAATGATGGAGTCTGTAAGTTCGGAACAAAATGCAAATTTAAGCATGAATGTTCCTCCTGTGGGGGTAATCACGGTTTGTCAAGATGCTTTAGGGAAGGGGGCCAAAAAGGGTCAGACGCTACTGGAAAAAGTGGTGACTCCAGTGCGCCTGGAAAAGATGGAGCGGTTTCTAAATAGATACCCGGATAAAGAGGCGGCAGTTTTACTGAGGGAGGGTTTCAGGGATGGGCTTAAAATTCCCTTTGTAAATATTACGGTTAGGTTATCAACTAAGAACTTGAAATGGGCTCGGGAATTCCCTCAAATTGTCTCTGAAAGATTGACTAAGGAAGTATCTTTGGGTAGAATGGCAGGTCCATTCAATGCTCCTCCCATCAGTAATTTGAGGGTGTCACCGCTGGGGGTTGTGCCCAAGAAGGAGCCTAACAAGTTTAGGCTGATCCATCACCTATCCTTTCCCAAGAGTTCGTCAGTTAATGACTGTATTGACCCCCAGGTCTGTTCAGTTTTGTACGCATTGTTCGATTCGGCAATGGTATTGGTTCGTGAGTGTGGAAAAGGGGAGTTGTTAGCGAAGACCGACATTGAGGCGGCCTTTCGTTTGCTACCTGTTCACCCCGGCAGCATGCACTTGTTAGGGTGTTTTTGGGATGGGGTTTTTTTCATTGATCGTTGTTTACTCATGGGGTGTTCGTTATCATGCGCTTATTTTGAAACTTTCAGCACGTTTCTGGAGTGGACAGTTAAGGTGTCTGGTTTGGGTTCTTGTATCCATTACCTAGACGATTTTTTGTTTGTTGGGGCGCCACCAGGGCCGGCTCTAGGTTTTTATGGGCCCCGGGCGAAAGAGTCTCAGTGGGCCCCTTTAACACAGACCACGATTCATGATGCACAGATACTGCAGAGAAATATGGGTATAGTACAATGCCAAACACTTCACTTCTTCCATTACATGAGTGATATCTATTGTAAATTGTACAATAGATCAAAAACCGCCAAATCCTCACAGCGCACAGTACAGACTGGACAGTACAGTCCTCCATACAATATTATGGGCTCCACATAATCCTCCATACAGTATTATGGGCCAAATATAATGCTCCATAAAGAATAATGGACCCCAAATAATGCTCCATACAGGATACTGGTCCCCATATAATGCTCTATACAAAATATGGAGCTCTCCTCTGCACTGTGCTGCGTTCTGCACTGTTACGGCTCAGGAAAGGGCGCTGTGGAAAGACTCCCCATCATCATCATTGCCTGCCCATTATCATCATAATTGCCTCCCCATCATCATCATCATTGTTTCCCCATCATCATCATCATTGCCTCCCCATCATCATCGCCTCCCCATCATTATTGTCTCCCCATCATCATTGCCTCCCCATCATCATTGCCTCCCCATCATCATTGCCTCCCCATCAACATCATCTCCTCCCCATCATCGCCTCCCCATCATCATCATCATTGACTCCCCATCATCATCATTGCCTCCGACTCCTCTCCACCATCACTGCCTCCCCCCACCACCATCACACATACAGCACCGCAGCACTCTCTCACATACACACACACAGACACCTCACATCTCACCTGTCCGGCGTCCGCGCTCTCTTTGCCACAGCCGGCCGCTGAATGATGACGTCTTTCAGCGGTGCTGCTGTGAGAGGAAGCGCGGGCGCCCTGCAGGCGCCCCCTGGAGCCAGGAGCTGCGGAGGCATGGGGAGAGGTATTGCGCTGGCTGCTGCTGGGGCCCTGTGCAAGCGGGGGGGCCCAGTGGCGGCGCTGGTACCGCTCTCATCCGCTAACGGGCGCCGAGTGGGCCCTCCCGCCTGCTCAGGGCCCCGACACTTGCCCGTGTATGCCGGGTGCTGACGCCGGCCCTGGGCGCCACATTCGGTGGATTGCTCGGTACTGTTACACACAATGGAGCAGATTGCCCGTTCTTTTGGGGTGCCATTGGCAGCTGATAACACGGTAGGCCCGGTCACCTCTGAGTTTCCTGGGCATCGAGATCGATTCAATGGCAATGGAGTGCAGGTTGCCCATAGACAAAGTGTTGGATTTGAGATCAGAGGTGAATTGAGCATTAAATTCAAAGAAGCTGACGTTGAAAGAAGTGCAGTCATTGTTAGGCAAGCTAAACTTCGCTTGTCGTATCATGCCGATGGGTAGAGCCTTTTGTCGTCGGCTGTCCTTAGCGACGGTAGGGGTTAGGGTCCCTACTCACCTTTTTAGGCTTAAGAAAGATCTGAAGGTTGATCTAAAAACGTGGGCACTTTTCTTGGAAACGTACAACGGAAAGTCGCTTTGGATTGCGCCGGTCGTGTCAGCAGAGTTTTTGGGCATTTTGATTGATGTAGTAGGTGAGGAGGGTTTTGGTTTGTTTTTCCACAGTTGTTGGTTAGTGGAAAGTTGGCCCCAGCTGTGGAAAGAGAGAGGCTGGGCGGCTAATCAGGTGCTTCGAGACGTTTTTCAAATTGTAGTGGCACTGTCTTTATGGCCGGAGTATGTTCAAGACAGAAAGATTTGTTTTGGCTGTCAGTTGGAAGGATCGGTGAAAGCCATTAATTCATTATCGTCATCGGATCAATTGGTTCTGCGAGTCCTCCAACACTTGGTATGGCTGGGCCTGAGTTTGAATGTTTGGGTTACGGCGTCACTGAAGAAGTCGGTAGTTGAGGCTAATATGGAAGTTCTTTTGTGTTTACAGCAGGAACGAGCACGGGAAGTGTCACCTCAAGTGGAATCTTGTCGGATGGTGTGCCCAGAGAATCTATGGAATCTGCCATGGGGGCAGTGAGGAACTTATTAGCTAAGTCATTGGCTCCGGGCACGTGGGCACATTATACTAGGGCAGTGATGGCTAACCTTGGCATTCCAGCTGTTGTAAAACTACAACTCCCAGCATGCCCTTGCAACCTGCAGCAGTTGAGGCATGCTGGGAGTTGTAGTTCTCCAACAGCTGGAATGCTAAAGTTCGCCATCACTGTACTAGGGCATGGGAGTTGTGGGAGGAGTGGGCTTCAACGCTGGATATGGAGTTAGGAGACGAGAGCAGATTATTGTTGTTTTTGGGCCATCATTGGGAAGCAGGCTGGTAGGTTCCGAAGCTCAACAAGTTTTTGTCAGGAATATCTTTTGGATTCAAATTCAGGGGTAGGCCGGATATGACAAAATCATTTCTAGTTCTACAAGCTGTGAAGGGGTGGAAAAAAGCTTGGAAGGTAGTGGACGGGAGACGGCCAGTGTCGTATGATGTGCTATTAGTCCTAGGAAGGGAACTGAGGGGAGTCTGTTCTTCCCAATGGGAAATAACACTTTTTAAGTCGGCTTTTTCATTGCCATTCTTCGGGGCTTTTCGGCTGGGGGAACTAGTTAGCCCTTCGAGGTATAAAAAAAGGGGGTCTCCTAAGGCAGGATGTGGAATTATTTGAAGATAGGATAGCGATATTTATCCGGTCGTCCAAAACAGATGTAGAAGGGAAGGGCTGCTCGGTGGTGCTATTTGAGGTGAATGGCTTGCCGGTATGCCCCGTAAAATGCATAAAAAAGACTATGGGGCTTGGGGGTCTTGGGACAGACCCGTTGTTGATACATGAGGATGGGTAATTTCTATCTCACTTTCAGTTTGTGTCAATTTTTAAGCGTTGTTTGGGGAAAGCGGGCATATTGGCAAAAGATTATAGCGGGCATTCTTTCCGTAGTGGGGCGGCCACGGAGGCCGCTAGACGGGGCCTGGGGGAAGGCGTGGTAAAAAGGATTGGGCGATGAGAGTCGGCAAGATTCCGGTCGTATGTACGCCCGTCCTTGTTATAAGTTCAATTCTGGTACAATGGCTAACCTAATTGTTTGACATTGCGGTTTCTTATGTTTGTTTTTCATTCCAGAACCAAGGCCACTTCTGACATGGATAATGGGGCACTCGTTTGTCTTCTGGGCGGCACTTAGGGCAGCGATTCGCCTGGATGGGCGGCAGTTGGGCATTCCAAGGACTACGTCTGTGCTACATTGGATTGGTAAATGACATAGAATTATTTCTGGCCCGAGTTCCATAGGTTCGTTCGGTTAGATAGAGCACCGGACGTTTTGGTCATTCACCTGGGTGGGAACGACTTGGGAAAGCGCCCGTGCAGAGAATTGATTAGGGACATAAAATTTACGATAGTGGTCCATGTTTCCAAAGCTCTTGGTAGTGTGGTCGGACATCATTCCGAGAAAAGTGTGGCGGGGGGCAAGATCGGTGCAAGGTATTAACAAGGCTCGTATCAAATTGAACAGAGCAGTTTCCCGTTGGTGAGGAATGGGGCAATTGTGGTAAGGCATTGGGACCTGGAGTCAGGGGAAGGCGAATTTTGGAGGAAAGACGGGGTCCACTTAAATGCAATCGAGCTAGATATATATATACATAGATATATGGTGCTTGGCTATACAGGAGGGCATTGAGAAGGGATTGAAAGTGTGGAGGGACATAAATGTTTGAGGGGGTCAGAACATTTATGCTGGTGGCGTGGGGGGACAGGTCCTCGAAGTTGGTGATACTAAAAATGGTGGCTCGGAGGGGGGGGGATCTTAACAGGTCCTGGACTCCCCCTTAGGTGGATTAAATGGTCGGAAATGCAGGTCACATGGAGTGTTGGAAAATTGGTTTGGAACCTGTGGTTTGTGGCGGACACTGGCCATGCGAGTCTTATCTCATGTCTTCGAGCTGGTGTTTAGCGGCTGGAGGCACGACTTGGCATGGGACAAGATTTGAGAAAAAAGGTGATGTCATAATTTTGAGGGCTTCGAGGACCACCCCCTCCGTGGGAAATGTTTTGAAATGTTAATTTTGATGTTAATTGTTAATAAAAAGGCTGCTGTGGCCAATTTATCCAAATTTGGAGTGGTTTCATTTATTTGGCGTTGGGGTTAGGAAGGGAGGATAAGTTGGTTGGGGGGGGCTTAGTAAGGGCAGGAAAAGCTTATAGGTATCACGAATACCTGACTGTCATGCCGATGTACTGAAAGTGTGGCTCCGGGGAAAAAAAAAATTGATCCTAACAGGAGACGCTGGTGCGGGCACATCACAGCTCTACACACTGAGCGGCAGCTGGAAGCACAGCACTTTCACAGCTGGCTCCGCACTACTGCACTGCATTAAACCCATATCTGCATGTTCATTTCAAATGTTTTTAGTGACACTTTGTGGTTGTAAATGAAGAGAAAAAATAAATTTAAAGTATTTCCTAATTTTCTTTACAATTTCCCCCCTGATGTCAGGAAAAGAAGGAATATAAAAATATAAAGCTTTATGTGCTGTCATATCCGAACAGGAAAAAATGAGACATTAGAAGAGCACGTTCAAGAAAACCCTTTAACCTCTCTCTGTCATTGGACGTACTATCCCTTCCATGAAATCCGTGACAATCTGACCATGGACGGGATAGTACGTCCTAGGCGATCAGCTGCGCTCCCGGGGGGAGCTGCCAGGTGTCAGCTGATTATCACAGCTGACACCCGGCACTATATGCCAGGAGCGGTCACGGACCGCTCCTGGCACATTAACCCCTGGCACACCGCGATCATACATGATCGCGGTGTACCGGGGGCACAGGGGAGCATTGCGCAGGGAGAGGGCTCCCTGCGCGCTCCCCTGAGACCCTCAGAACAGCGCGATGTGATCGCGCTGTTCTGAGGCCTTCCTCCCTGTAAGGCCCCGGATCCAAGATGGCCGCAGGGTCCTGCAGGGAGGCGACTTCCTCAGTGCCTGCTGAGGAAGCCTGCAGCAGTGCCTGTGAGGTCGCTGGTCTCACAGAGTGCTGTGCACACTGTGAGACCTGCGATCTGATCCCATGCTGTGATGTCCCACCCTGGGACAAAGTAAAAAAGTAAAAAAAATGAAAATCAAAAGTGTAAAAAAAATTCCAAAATAAAATTAAAATAAATTCATTTCTTCTTGTGAATAAAAAAACCAAACAATAAAAGTACACATATTTGGTATCGCCGCGTCCGTAACGACCAACCTTATAGAACTGTCCCACTAGTTAACCCCTTTAGTGAACCCCTTAAAAAAAATAAAAATAAATAAATCATACTGCCGAACAAAAAGTGGAATAACACACGACCAAAAAGGCCGATATAAATAAACATAATATTATATAAAAATTGTTTTTATTGTATAAAAGCGCCAAAACATAAAAAATGATATAAATGAGGTATCGCCGTAATCGTACTGACCCGAAGAATAAAACTGCTTTATCAATTTTACCACAAGCAGAACGGTATAAACGCCCCCCCAAAAGAAATGAATTGATTTTTGTTCATTCTAACCTCCCAAAAATCAAAATAAAAAGCGATCAAAAAATGTCACGTGCTCAAAAATGGTACCAATAGAAACGTCAACTCGTACCGCAAAAAATATCATGAAGGGTTAATCTCTTGATGTGTGACTAGAATCTGACCTTTTTTTTTCTCTTCCACCTGATGCATTTGTGAATAGAGTATATATCCTTGGTGTTTTTCATGTTTGTGCATACCATGATTAAGGCTTAATTGCTGAAACGCGTTGGTCATATTACTTCCTTTTGTGTTACCCACATTGTTTTTCTATATTTTTTTTAATTAAACTACTATTTTTATACATCAGTGGATTGTTTCATCGCTGGAGCACACCTTCCTTTCTTTTTGCGGAGTACTGACGCCCTAGACTGGGGCGGCTCCGTGCAGAGGACTTCCACTAATACAGAGCAACATGCTGTGATGAGCTGACTTTCCTATTTCCCTCTTCCTAATTTTTATGGATGGGGAATATCCCATGATTATGTCCCTACCTGGAGAAGCAGAGATTTCCTTATATCAGCTGGTAAGCCCATTAAAAATGCAGAGCTGGTGAAACAATGGAGGCAATGAAGTTACCAGTCCAGGCTGGCATAATCAAGGTGAAAGCACACACAACAGGTGGCTCCATGGAGGTAGAGGGCAACAGAAGAGCGGACAAGGCTGCCAAAGTACCAGCAAGGCGGCCTAGGGAGTAGAGGATGGTGGCGGAGAGTCAGCGTATTCCAGTGATACTGAACCTAAATGTCCTGAAAACCCTCCAGCAACAGGCTTCCCCCTCAGAGAAATTACACTGGCGAAAATGGGGGCTGATCAGAACTCAAATGGAGTATGGGAGAATAAGGATAAATTGTGCTTACCGAGGTCCCTGTTCCCAGTCATGGTGCAAGCAGCACATGGCCCCACTCATGCCTCAAAAAGTCACATGTGTACCATGGTAAATGCCTTCTGGATCGCTCCTGGTTTCAGTTACACAGCCGTGAAACTTGTGCAGTCCTGCCTCGTCTGTGCACAGCACAACCCAGGTAAAACAGTAAAAGTCTAAAAGAAAGCGACACCCAGGCCTCTCTACCCGTTTCAGAGACTGCAGATTGACTACACACAGCTACCCAAGGTAGGAGTGTATGAATATGTCCTAGTATGTGTAGATCTCTTCTCTGGTTGGCCGGAAGCCTATCCGGTAAAATGTGCTAATGCTAAAATGACACTTAAACTTAAAAATTCAAAAGGCCATGACAGAGACAGGAAAGAATTGGGAAGAGTGCTTGTCTCTTGCACTCTCTTCAGTCAGACACACTCCAAATAGAAAGACAGGCTTGTCTCCTTCTGAAGTCCTGTTTGGTAGTGCCCCAAAGACGGGTCTATACTTTCCATAGGTTCTATGACAGCCTATGTCCACGCCTTGCAGAAAAGACTTATGTGGTGCATAAACATGTGTTCTCATCCATTCCAGATCCTAATGCCAGTGCAGACGTGCATTAGCTGAATCCAGGTGATTGGTGGTCATACGTAGACACGTGAGAAGGAGCCTAGATCCACAGTTTGAGGGGTCATACCAAGCACTCCTGATAACACCTACCTCAGTGAAACTCGAAGGGAAACCAACATGGTTCCATGCCTCACATTGCAAAAAAAGTGGACCAACCCCCCGAGTAATACACATCCCTTACCACTATTTACCTAACACTATTCAATTTATTAGATAGTGATAAATAGATCTAATTTCCATATGTGTAAAGACTGCATCAAGGGGTAAAGGTTTAATAATGCCCGTCTAATTGACAGCTCAGATGTCAAGATCCATGTACTGTGTTTTCTCCTTGTCCCTTTTTGTGTTTGTCACTGTCCCCTGTGTGGTATTATCTGTAGTGGTGAGGCTAGCGCCTGTCATGTATAGTGTACAGTTCCTATAGCGTCTTGTGCTTGGGTGCGAGGAAAACACAGGAGACATAGGTTGAAATGAAATGACTTGTATTACTTCATACAAGCATGCTGAAAAGTTCACACAGTTTGCAGGAACAGCGACAGGAGACACAGCAGGCCAGAGTAACTTCAAGCACTACAATAAATCTCCAAAGCAGGTTCAGGATCTCTTCTCTGTACCGTAATTCCTCTGCAAACATGGATTCACCAAACAGCAGGTTTCCAGAGTCCAAAAGTGTTCCAAGGTTCCTCAGTAGGGAATAGCTGGAGTACAAGTCCAAGGTTAGCAGGAGTCAGGTCACAGACTGACTGAGGCTTGATTCAGGAGCACTGATTGTTCAGCTGAGGCTGCTTAAGAAGCAAGAGGGAAGAATCAGGGCGGGAACATGAAAACTGGAAACTCCATATTAACTGAGGGCAAGAGCTGCAGAAAGACAGAAAGCAAAATGGCCGACGGAAAACTGAGTTTCAAGGAACATGTCAACAGAGACAAAGAACCTTACAGCGCCCTTGCTCGCCAGTGCACTAGTCAGGGCAGTGCTAGGTGACAGCGAGGGATGAGGTTTCTGACTGCGGTGGGGGGAAGGACCCACTTAGGGCATTAGGGCAGTGCATAGACAGGCTCAGGTTAAATTCAGTAGGGCCTTCCTTTCCCCATTTTCCCATCCCTTTGAGTGTGCCCCTTAGGGACAACCTCCGGATGACCTCAGACCAGGCTTGTCAGGGTACCTCTGATGAAACTGGCGGAGCAGGCGAGGAGCATTTACATTATTGACTGGTTCCCATGAGTTGTCCTCCACTGGGTAGCCCTGCCATTTAATCAAATATTGCAACTGATTTCTGTACAACCTGGAATCTAGAATCCTTTCCACCATAAATTCTTCCTGACCATCGACCAGCACTGGGTCAGGGCAAGGAGAAGAACGTCCAGGAAACGTATTGGGTGTTGCAGCCTTTAGTAGGGATACATGAAAGACAGGGTGGATTCTCATAGTTCTGGGCAGCTGAAGATGACAAGCAACAGCACTTATAATCTTATTGATCTTATAAGGTCCAATGTACTTATGTCCCAATTTAGATGATGGAATCTTTAATTTAAGATTTCTGGTTGACAGCCAGACCAAATCTCCTACCTTGAAAGCTGGTGCAGGTTTACGAAATTTATCTGCTGCTTTCTTGTACCTTTCCTGAGCCAATTCTAGATTTTCCTTTAGAAGATCCATATTCTTTTGTAAAGAAGTGATTCTTTCAGCCACTGCCGGCAAGGGCGTATCTATGGGAAATCGAGGAAGAATGTTAGGATGATAACCTAGATTGGAGTAAAAAGGAGACTGCTTAGTGGAGGCGCTCTGAGAGTTGTTATAAGAGAACTCAGCCAGTGGAAGTAGATCCACCCAATCATCCTGTAGGTGGCAGATAAAACAGCGGAGATACTGCTCCAGGGTCTGATTGGTTCGTTCTGTCTGTCCATTAGTCTGGGGATGAAAAGCAGAAGAAAGGTTTACTTTAATGTCCAATGCTGTACAGAAATTTTGCCAAAACCTTGAAGTGAATTGCACCCCTCGATCCGAAATGACCTCATCCGGTACTCCATGTAAGCGAAACACATTCTTAATCATCAAGTCTGATGTCTGTTTTGCAGTGGGTAAGCCGACACAAGGGATAAAATGAGCTGCCTTTGTTAGACGGTCAACCACCACTAGAATGGTGTTCTTCCCTTGAGAGGTTGGTAACTCCACAATGAAGTCCATAGAAATGGATCCCCACGGGCGGGACGGGGTGGGAAGAGGTTGCAACAGACCAGTTGGTGAGGAGCGAGGTGTTTTGCATCTTGCACAGACTTCACATGAAGTGACATAGTTTAAGACATCTTTCCTGTAAGTGGGCCACCAAAAGAAACGAGAAAGAAATTCTTGTGTCTTTAGAATTCCCCTATGCCCGGCTATCTTGGAATCGTGGATGAGTTGCAATACTCTCAATCTGACTGTTTCAGGTATATACAGACGTTGTCCCTGAATCCACACACCATTCTTAAAGACAAGACTTACGTCCCTTGGGGTTGAGCCAACAAAGAATCCGCATGGTATGCTTCCTTGATGTCCTTAAGTAGGTCTTGATTATGAATCACTCCCAGGAATCTAGAGTCAGGAAGAATAGTCTTAGGAGGAGTAAGTGGACGTGTCTCTGCTGAATGAATCCTAGAGAGTGCATCAGCCTTTCCATTGCGCGATCCTGGTCTATAAGAAATGACAAAATTAAATTGGTTTAGGAAAAGATTCCAGCGAGCCTGGCGAGGAGTCAGGCACTTAGCCGACCTGATAAATTCAAGGTTACGATGGTCTGTCAGGACGACTATTTGCTGTGCAGCTCCCTGAAGAAGGTGTCTCCATTCCTTGAAGGCGGCAATAATGGCCAACAATTCTCTATTGCCCACATCGTAGTTCCTCTCAGCCGAAGACAACTGCTGGGAAAAGAAGGCACAGGGATGCAAGACATTCTTCTCACCTGTTCTCTGAGAGAGTATAGCTCCAACGGCACAGTCTGAAGCATCCACCTCTATTATGAAGGCAAGCTCGGGGTTGGGATGTACTAAGATAGGTGCGGTGGTAAATTTATCCTTTAAACAGGAAAATGCTTCCTGAGCTTGCGGGGTCCAGGAGAACCTAGACTGTATCCGGGTAAGTTGGGTGATAGGTGACACTACCTCAGAAAAATTCTTAATGAAACGTCTATAGAAGTTGGCAAACCCGATGAAACGCTGCACCTCCTTCACATTTCTAGGAATTGGCCAATCCTTGATGGCTTGGGTCTTGCTTCCATCCATACTAATCCCTTGCGTAGATAGTACATACCCCAGAAATTGAATTTCGGTCCTATGGAATTCACATTTTTCAAGTTTGATGTAGAGATGGTTTTGTCTTAGGCGTTCTAAGACCATTCTCACATGTCCATGATGTTCCTCTGTGGAGTTAGAAAAAATTAGAATATCATCCAGATAAATCACCACAAATGTATCTAGGAGATCCCTGAAGATATCATTCACGAAGTGTTGGAAAGTGGCTGGGGCGGTACTCAGACCAAAAGGCATAACTAGATATTCAAAGTGTCCATAGCGTGACCTGAAAGCAGTCTTCCATTCATCCCCAGGTCTAATACGGACCAAGTTATAGGCCCCACGGAGATCCAGTTTAGAGAAAATTTTGGCATGCCGCACTCTCTCCAACAACTCAGGGATTAAAGGCAATGGATAACGGTTTCTAATAGTAACCTTATTGAGTTCTCTATAGTCTATGCAGGGTCTCAGAGATCCATCTTTCTTCTTCACAAAGAAGATGGGTGCACCTGCGGGAGATGAAGAGGGCGTATGAAGCCCTTGGCTAAATTTTCGTCTATATAATCCTTCAAAGCTTTTAGCTCGGGCCCCGCTAGGGGGTAGATCTTACCAAAAGGTATCTCAGCTCCAGGCAATAATTCAATTGGACAATCATATGGACGGTGAGGAGGAAGCTGATCAGCGTTCTTCTTGTCACATAAATCCACATAGTCCTGGTATACAGCTGGTAGTTCAGGGACTAACATGGTTCCTTTAGGAACAGAGCAAGCTGAAACTCCTTGACTCATCTGTTTCTCCGGAAAGTGTAATTCCTTGGTCTCCCAGTTAATCGCAGGATTCTGCGCCTGCAGCCATGGTAGCCCTAGAATAATGGGAAAGTGGGGAGAAGAGATAAGCATAAAAGACATTTTCTCCTGATGATCTTTACCCATAAGGACCCTCAAAGGCTCTGTTTCTTGATCCACTGGTCCAGAAGTCAGTAGAGAGCCATCCACAGTCTCCATCTGTACTGGAGTAGCCTTCTTCACTGAACGTATCCCCTGTTTCAGAGCAAAGGAGATATCCATAAAATTTCCACTTGCTCCTGAGTCGATCATAGCAGAGCTAGACACCCAGACTGAGTCAACCCAGAGTTTGATGGAAAGGAAGCAATGAGAATTGTTTCTTTTACAACTCAGCTGGGACACCGCTGAGGAAACTTGAAAAATTGCAGCGTTTATACCGTCATCGTCCCCAGAACTAACAGAGTTTAAGTCCGAGAAATAAAGATCTCTTGCAGCAGATCTCTCTGGAGCCTGAGGCTCGGACATGACAAAGCTCCTCTCGCAACACTCACAGTGAATGACTGCTGCAGTAGTCTTACGAGAACGGCTGGGGCAGTTTATAATGAAGTGCCCTGACTTACCACAGTAGAAACATAAATTTTCCTTATACGATGTTCTTTGCGTGCATCACTAACCCGTCTTTGTAAAGAGTCCACCTGCATGGGTTCAGGTTCTGGTTCCCTTGTGATCCTACTCAAAGGTTCCTTAGCTGAGGAGGGAGGTAGTAAAAGGTTAGTGCGATTATTTTCGAACCATCTCTCTTGTCTGCGTTCAGTCAGACGAGCATCAATACGGATACAATAGTTAATAAAGTCACCTAACGCAGTGGGAGGGTCGGCACGAGCAAGTTCATCCTTAATCAGTGGAGACAACCCTTTCCGAAAAATAGATTTTTTAGCGGAAGTGTCCCAAGTGGTATCAAGAGCCCATCTCCTGAAATCCAGGGCATATTCGGCTACTGAACGCTTACCTTGGCCCAAAGTTAACATGGCTGCTTCAGCTGTTGCACCTCGATTGGGGTCATCAAACACCTGCCCCATGGCTGAAATAAAAGCATCAAGGTGATTCAAACAATCATCCTCAGTCTCAATCAGAGGGTTTGCCCACATCAAAGCCTTATTGGTAAGCAACATGATTATAGTAAGCACTTTGGATCGTTCAGTGGGAAATTGTGAAGCATGTGCAGAGAAAAATAAATTGCATTGATTAATAAATCCCCTGAATTTCTCACGTTCACCGCCAAAACGAAAAGGAGGTAATTTGGGGATCCCAGAACTCGGGGTTATGGCAGGAGCCTGGGCTCGTTCCTCTAGAGCCTCAATCCTGGCTCGCAATTCCTGGTAGTCTGTCCAAACACTTGCAAATTATGATTAGTGAGGTCCTGTAGGCTTGCAAAACGGGTTTTTAAAGTCTGTACATCTGAAAGGATTGTATCAGTCACTCCGCAAAGTTCCTTTATGCGGGCCTCCATCTTCCAGATCTTTTAAGGCAGAAGTGCTGGAAGGAGAAGAGGAAAAAAAAAAAAAAAAACAATAGTGTTTACCTGTGGTAACACTCCAGAGTAAAATTTTAAGGGAATGCGCTCACCTGGAATGGTTGTGAGAAGTCACAACCACTGTCATCACATAAGGTATTAAACGGACATCTGATATCCACAGTCACAGCAGACACGGCTTTCCCAGACCCAGCAGACACTAAACATTGGCTCCTGAATCTTGTCATGTATAGTGTACAGTTCCTATAGCGTCTTGTGCTTAGGTGCGAGGAAAACACAGGAGACATAGGTTGAAATGAAATGACTTGTATTACTTCATACAAGCATGCTGAAAAGTTCACACAGTTTGCAGGAACAGCGACAGGAGACACAGCAGGCCAGAGTAACTTCAAGCACTACAATAAATCTCCAAAGCAGGTTCAGGATCTCTTCTCTGTACCGTAATTCCTCTGCAAACATGGATTCACCAAACAGCAGGTTTCCAGAGTCCAAAAGTGTTCCAAGGTTCCTCAGTAGGGAATAGCTGGAGTACAAGTCCAAGGTTAGCAGGAGTCAGGTCACAGACTGACTGAGGCTTGATTCAGGAGCACTGATTGTTCAGCTGAGGCTGCTTAAGAAGCAAGAGGGAAGAATCAGGGCGGGAACATGAAAACTGGAAACTCCATATTAACTGAGGGCAAGAGCTGCAGAAAGACAGAAAGCAAAATGGCCGACGGAAAACTGAGTTTCAAGGAACATGTCAACAGAGACAAATAACCTTACAGCGCCCTTGCTCGCCAGTGTACTAGTCAGGGCAGTGCTAGGTGACAGCGAGGGATGAGGTTTCTGACTGCGGTGGGGGGAAGGACCCACTTAGGGCATTAGGGCAGTGCATAGACAGGCTCAGGTTAAATTCAGTAGGGCCTTCCTTTCCCCATTTTCCCATCCCTTTGAGTGTGTTTCTCTGTTTGCTGACTACTGTGAAGGAGAGAATGGCTAATGAAATCAATTATTAAACCTTATATAAGTTAGTTCAGATATGGTGTAGCAACATGGTGTCTATTTCCTGGAGCAGTACCCTGGAAAGGATGTTTGGAATGCAGAAGTGAATACACCAAGACACCATATATGGAGTGAAGTTGGAATGGACCTATCATAGACTGACACTGGCTGCTCAGAGGATTGTATGAGGCCATTTTCCTGACTGTTGTGCAGTTCTTTTGTTCTAAGAAAAAAGTGCAGTTGTGTGCAAGCCTTTTCTGAGAAAGGAGTGTACATCTAATTCTGTATCTGATGTCTATCTTTTTAGCTAGCACTCAGCTATTTATTAGGTACACTTACCTACCCGGCGCTCTCTCGCAGCGTCCTGCTGCGATGACAGCAACTGCTTTATACTTGTAAGCAGCACATGGCAGGCACATCAAGCGTTGCTCACAAGCAGAGCACAGCTGCCGGAGTACTCGCAGGGACTGTGCGCACAGAGAGCAGTGAGTATTCATTCCTCTTCAGTAGCGCGCAGTGTCAGCCACCGACTTCCTGCTGCTGCCGGCGGTCACGTGTGCCGCTACTTAAGAGAAATGAATATTCATTGGATTCATTCATTCATCAGAGACTATTTAATATTGACCTATATTCAAGTGGGACTAGACGAAGAAAACTCTAAAATCATGTATCATGTTATCCGAAACAGTCAGAAAACTAGCCACATATTGGCAGATCCCAGACCTCAAACTATATACTTTGTAAGTTTATAAGCCGCTCCAGTGTCAGGAATAGATAGTATGTGAAAATATAGTATATACCTCTCAGGGAACACGTAACTTTCAGACATAATTTCCATATTCATACTAAATAATGGCACAGATCTCCCAGACATTATGGTTGCACATATCTCTGGTCTTTATAGCGATATTGCACTCATTCCTTGACAGACCGCAGCATGGCCATTAGTGAGAAGCTGCTAATGATCTTTGGAGCAGGTAAGTTTTCTCTGAGTGGTACATATTGGGCCATCTGAAAACGGAGTTTAGTCTAGGACAATTTGTCTGCACTACTAATTAACAGCTGTTACAATACCAAACTAGGGCAGTCCCTATAGGAGAAAAACACAAGAATTATACTGTATTTTCACACACTATCTATTCCTGACACTGGAGTGGCTTATAAACTTACGAAGTATTTAGTCTGAGGTCTGGGGTCTGCCAATATGTGGCTAGTTTTCTGACTGTTTCGGATAACATGATACATGATTTTAGTTTTTTTTTTGTCTAGTCTCGCTTGAATATAGGTCAATATTAAATAGTCTCCTGATGAGTCTCCTTTGGTGAGGACGATGAAACCCGTAGAAATGAGAGGCTTGGAGAGTGAGTGTGTATACGTCACCTCACCCTATATACTGAACTGTGGGGTACATGTTTTTTTCTATTAGTCACCTACGGACTAACCTTTAGGTGGTGAATTATGGGTATAGTTTTACCTTTGGAATTAAAAAAGTTTAGTTTGATCCTTTTGTCAGCAAACATGAGGAATGACCAGAGACAAACCATTTAAGAAGATTCAATTTTGGTTAAAACTATTCCAACATTATGAACATAAAAAATGCTTCTCCCCTATGTTACATCTCTGATGTTTATTAACAGTTGATTTCCAAGTAAAATATTTCCCACATTAAGAAAATGAAAAAGGCTTCTCCTCTGTGTGACTGCTCTGATGTCTAACAAGAAGCGCTTTCCAGCTAAAACATTTCCCACATTCTGAACACGAAAAAGGCTTCTCCCCTGTGTGAGTTCTCTGGTGCCTAACCAAATCTGATTTCAGGTTAAAACATTTCCCACATTCTGAACAGGAAAAAGGCTTCTCCCCTGTGTGAGTTCTCTGGTGCCTAACCAAATCTGATTTCAGGTTAAAACATTTCCCACATTCTGAACAGGAAAAAGGCTTCTCCCCTGTGTGAGTTGTTTGGTGTTTAACAAGATTCCCTTTCCGGTTAAAACATTTCCCACATTCTGAACAGGAAAAAGGCTTCTCCCCAGTGTGAGTTCTCTGGTGCCTAACCAAATCTGGTTTCTGGTTAAAAGATTTCCCACATTCTGAACAGGAAAAAGGCTTCTCCCCTGTGTGAGTTCTTTGGTGTCTAACAAAATATGATTTGCATGTAAAACATTTCCCACATTCTGAACATGAAAATGACTTCTTTGCTTTAGGAGCAGTTTGTTTTTTAATGCCTCCTTTGTGACTTTGATTTTCCTTAGTAGTCAGTAATGAATCAGAAGATGGGACCTGTTTCACAGGATCAGATGACAGATCTTTGCTGTGAATGGATGATGATGGATCTGGAGTAACAGCAATCACTTCAGTTGTATCTTGTAGGACCTCAAGATCATCAGATGTAAAAATTGAGTGTGTCAGCTGTCCCTCTGATCTCCAGGTACAGTCATCTGCTAAGATAAAAAACTTTTTTTTTAATAAAATATCCTTGAGTTTTACACTTTTGAATATGTCTACTTAAACTGTCCATAAAAATGGCAAGCTATGTAAAAACTGTAATTATTTACCAAGACAATGACACTTCACAGTCTAATAGAAAACCTTGTTGGATGAGCCAGTAGTGTGTGGTGTTGTGAATGGGTTTGAGATGAGTTCTGAGCAGAGGCTCCCTCTGGTGGTTACAAGTGGTACTAGTGAGGATTGTGAGGACTGGGAATCAGGTGTTACTGATTGGTCTTTTATAAGGGAGTCATTTTCCCATCAGGGTGGCCGGTGATACTGTTATGTTACGGTAGCTGAGGAGTGCAGGTAAAAAAGGAAATACACCAGAGCAGTTGGAATCTATGAGATTGCAGTACCCTGACTAACCACCGCAACTAGAGGCAGCCGTGGAGCGTTCCTACGTTGGTCCTAGACGCCTCGTCACAGCCTGAGAAACTAACTACACCTAAAGATAGAAATAGGAAAGCTATCTGCCCCGGAGCAGAACCCCAAAGATAATAGAAAGCCCCCAAACATGTAATGGCGGTTAGACAAGAGGAAATACTGACACAGAAAGAAAATAGCATGAGCAAACACTGGGGCCCAAACTATCTAAATAGAAAAGGATAGGAAGGGTACTTACTGCAATCTCAGAAAACCCTGAAAAAACACCAACTCTACTAATTTCAAAATCACCTGAGATCACACGACCTCTACCACCTAAATTAGTTCTCTGGTGTAACAAAAACAAAACAGCAGCCACAGAAAAAAAACTGGAAAAAGCAAAAGTACAAAACACAGTGGCTGGACTAAACTGAGAGGGCAAAAGCCCCCGGAGGGGACCCTGAAGGCCCCCACAGAAGTGCAGGACAAAATGCAAAAATATAGCAAAAACACAAAATAAGAAATTGTCTTATCTGATAGCAGGAGATGCAGACACGACACAGCAGGCTACAAGGGAAACTGGAAAGAAGGATTCAGACCAGAACAATTGATCACCGGCAACCCTGATGGGAAAATGACTCCCTTATAAAAGACCAATCAGTAACACCTGATTCCCAGTCCTCACAATCCTCACTAGTACCGTTTGTAACCACCAGAGGGAGCCTCTGCTCAGAACTCATCTCAAACCCATTCACAACAGTGTGGTGTTCAACTATTTGTTTATTCTGCCTCCCAAATATCGAATAAAAAGAAACCAATCAATGTTATGTAGGTGGAAATAACACCAATTCTCATCACACAAAAAACAAGTCCCCACTCAGGTCCATCATCTGTCAATGGAAAAACAGAGGTTCCCACACTACTAGTGGCTCAAAGGCTGTTGAAAAGCGAGGTTTCTATAAACCAATCCAGCAAAATCCACTCTCTCTTCTGAGTCTTGCAGTGGGCTCAGACAACATTTAGGATCCCTGTATTTAGCGATATTATAGTGAGAAGAATCCACTTAATTTGCGGTGTGTGTCTCCTGGAGCACAATCTGGGCACTATGTGCTGGGTAAGAAAATGGCAAATGTGTAATTTTCACTCTCCAACATCCACTGCGTGTTAAATTTCTGGAAAGTGGCTGTGGAGTCAAAATATTCACTCCTCCTACACACGTGGTGTAAATTGTTGGTACCCCTCGTTTAATGACAGAAAATCCCACAATGGTCACAGAAATAACTTGAGTCTGACAAAAGTAATAATAAATCAAAAATCTATGAAAATGAACAAATGAAAGTCAAACATTGCTTTTCAGCCATGCTTCCACAGAATTTAAAAAAATAAAACTCATGAAATAGGCCTGGACAGAAATGATGGTACCCTTAACTTAACCGCTTCATGACCGCCAACGGTAGATAAACGTCGGCGCTAGCAGGGCTTTGTGCAGCGCCGTTTGTCTACGGTCGGCGGTTTTGTGCTCATCGGGACCCCCACATACCTTATAACGAGGGGATTCAGGCGCACAATGCTTTCTGTGACCCCCAACTTCATCGAGACCTGATTGGTTCAGGTCCTGATGACGTCAGCGTCACACCAGCCAATGAGACAAATCAGTAGGAAAGTTTGTTGTAGCAATTAACTTTCCCGGGCGATCTGCCTCATAAAAACGCTGTTTCTCCTCAGATCTCCTGTCAGTGAGAGATTAGAGGAGAAAGTGTCACAAGTGCTGCTGTCAACAGCTGTGTCAGTCACCGATCCTGTTATAAAGTAAGAAAAACAGATAAGGCAGGTTAGGGCTAGTGCTATAGTTAGGGTTAGTGCTATAGTTAGGGTTAGTGTTATAGTTAGGGTTAGTGCTTGTGATGATACTGCAAGCTCCATTTCTTGTGCGGTTCTAGAACCTTCCCCATAGAACTACGACTCCCAGCGGTTGCAGTTGCTGACCACTCTGGAACCCTTCCGGGCCGAGTTCACTAACCAACCCGGAAGGACCAAGTTGGCAGTCCACGAGGTGGACACCGGGAATCATGCCCCATTACGGCGGACACCTTATCGGATCTCTGAGGAGGTGCAGCAGATTATGCGCCAGGAGATCAATGAGATGTTGCAGCTGGGGGTGTTCCGACCATCCAAAAGCGCGTGGGCCTCACCTGTAGTTCTCGTGCCAAAACAGGATCGGACCACCCGGTTCTGCGTGGACTACAGGGGGCTCAACGCCATCACTACTTCTGATGCGCACCCCCAATGCCACGCATCGAGGATCTGCTGGAGCGGTTGGCGAATGCCAAGTACATATCCATCATGGATTTGAGCCGGGGATACTGGCAGATTCCCCTGAGCCCTGCGGCGCAGGAGAAATCCGCCTTTATCACCCCTTTTGGACTGTACGAGTCCACGGTCATGCCTTTCGGCATGAAGAATGCCCCTGCCACTTTTCAGCGGATGGTCAACCACCTGCTTCAGGGACTGGAGGAGTACGCTGTGGCGTACCTGGACGACATTGCCGTCTTCAGTTCCACCTGGGAGGAACACCTTCAGCATCTACAGGAGGTGCTCAAGCGTATTTGCCAGGCAGGTCTGACCATCAAGCCGGGAAAATGCCAGATGGGCATGAGGGAGGTCCACTACCTGGGACACCGTACTCAGCCAGGTTCATTCGGGGAACCAGGAGCACCCCGTGTTGTACCTGAGCCGGAAACTTCTGCCGAGGGAAGTGGCATACTCCACCATCGAGAAGGAGTGCCTGGCCATGGTCTGGGCACTGCAACGTTTGCAGCCCTACCTGTACGGGCGCACCTTCAAGGTGGTCACCGACCACAACCCTCTGAGCTGGCTGCACACAGTGTCCGGAACCAATGGTAGGTTGCTACGCTGGAGCCTTGCCCTACAGCAGTATGATTTTGCAATACAACACAAGAAAGGCAGCGATCATGGGAATGCTGATGGGTTGTCACGGCGTGGCGAACCCGCTAAGGAGGCATGACCTGTCGGTAATCCGCCTGAGAGATAACTACACCTAAAGGCAGAAAGATGAAAGCTATCTGCCCCGGAGCAGATCCCAAAAGAAAATAGGAAGCCCCCAAACATGTAATGGCGGTTAGACAAGAAGAAAGCACGGACACAGACAGAAAATAGAATGAGCAAATGCTGGGGCCCAATCTGTCTAGAAAGAAAAGTACAGGAAAGAATTCTGACTGCAATCCAAAAAAACCCTAACAAAAATACCAACACTTCTGATTGCCAAAAAACCTGAGATCACACAATCTCATCCACCTAAATCAGATCTCTGGTGTAACAAAACGCTATTCAGCAAATAAAAAGTAACAAAGGAGCAAAGCAAAAGTGCAGACACAAACGGAGCACAATTGCAGCGCCAGACACCTAAAAGGGGACAGGCTGCAGTCCACTGCAAGAAGCAAACCAGCAGAGAAAATCAAACAGAGGAAAAAAAAACAGCAAACACTTATCTGAAGGAGAGCAGGAAACTAGCAGTGCTTTAAGCAAGACCAGAAGGAACAATTGATAACCGGCAAGGCTGCTGGGAACTCAGGCCACTTATATCCTACCATTCAGCGCCAGCTGAAGGCCATTCCGTAATCAGTTCATTACCCTCAGCAACCACCGGAGGGAGCCCCAGCTCAGAAGCCGCCTCCAGCATATTCGCAACATACGTTCCTGGGACACAGTATTGCCCACCAGGTGAAACACCTGACAGATGTCTGGAAGGCCAATGTGGAGAAGATGGCTCCCCCAACAACTCAGAAGATGCTGCAGGCCTTCCTTGATCTAGTGTCGTGATGTAGAACCTGGATCCCTGATGCCTCAGTCCTAATGCAGCCTCTGTGCAATTGCATCAACGCAACCCCGTTCCTTCTGCCGGATGCAGACTTCAACTCGTTCAGGAAATTGACCAGACCTACTTGACTACGAGAAGCCTTTCTGTCTTTAGGTCATGCTACTGGAGTCCTGACACAGATTCACGGGGGAAAACAGAGACTCTTAGGCTACTTCTCAGCCCGCTTGGATCCAGTTGCAAGAGGAGCACCCTCCTGCCTGATGGCAGTATTTGCAGCACACACCTTCCTGGACAAGACTGCTGACATCATTCTTGGACATCCACTGGAAACTCTCACGTCGCACGATATCTTGGCAATCCTCAATCAATCTCAACCAAATAATCTCTCCACCGCCAGGCATCTTCGCCTCCAGTGCCTACAGTCCTCAACCAGGCCACTCTACTTCCACTCCCAAGGGGGGACACGGATATGGACTTTTCATAACAAAATTTTTCAGAACAAAATCTGCGGTATACCACCCAGTGTGGCGGATAAGCCACTGACCAACCCCGAATTGATCCTCTACTTGGATGGCTCCAGATTTGCAGATGATGAAGGAAGATTCCACACTGGAAGTACAGTGACCAGCAATCAAGAAATCCTGTGGTCCAGAAGTCTGCCACCTAGCCTGTCAGCCCAGGAAGCAGAGCTGATAGCGCTGACGAAGGCCTGCCAGATGGCGGAAGGCAAGACTGCAAACATCTACACCGGCTACAGCTACTCGCATGGCATAGCACACGACTTTGGGCCCATCTGGGCTGCAAGCGACTTCATCACAGGAAGCGGGACAACAGTGAAGCATCATGGAGCCATCAAGGACCTGCTGGATGCACTCCAATTTCCAAAAATGGTGGCAATTTGGAAAGTCAAGGCGCATGGAAAACTGAGAATAGAAGAGGCATGAGGCAATAACATGGCGGATATGGCAGCCGAAGAGGCGGCAAAAGGAAGACAACATAGAGAAGTGGGAGAGGTCGTAGATCCGGACGGCTACTACATGACGACTGAAGACAAGAAACCTGACAAAATGACGTCTTGGGATCTGCTCAAGAAGTTGCAAGACCAAGCTCCAAAGGAGAGGAATGTGAAAGAAGCAACACGTGAAGAAGGAAGGTTATCTACAATGGACTTCAAACCTTGCCTGTTATGATCTGCTACAAACACTAAGGAAAGATGGGAATTCTGTCCCTACAATAGAACTAAGCTGGATCCCTACGATGTAACGGGGAACCTGATCCTGCGACCAGACCCGCTAAAGTCCTCAGCTAGTCTGAACGAAGACCTATAGGTGTGAGGGAGGAATCCCTACAAGATCTAGGGACTGGGGAAAAAGGTGGACACCTCCTAACAGAAGTTGTAGCAGGGATAAAAAAACAGAAAACAAATTACTTAGAGATCCTAAGATCAAGCAAAACTGACTGAGAAAGGCACCTAACCACCCGGCTAGCTTAAGAGTAGATAATACAATGAAGTCCAGCAAAGCCAGAAGGGCGGAGCCAGACTAAGTAGGGAAAAAAGGTCATGTAACCAGCAAAGTGAAAAAAAAACTAACAAGAGGGTTCTAACAGTACCCTCCCTTCTAAGAGGATCCTCCGGATCCCCTAGGACTTAGGCTTATCCGGAAACCTTTTGTGAAACGCTCTGACAAGTCTAGGCGCAGAAACATCATCCGCCCTCACCCATGAGTTATCCTCGGGTCCATAACCCTTCCAAGCGACGAGGTACTGCAAACTCCCTCTATACTGTCTAGAATTTAGGATGCGGGAAATCTCATATTGCCCGTCCTCCACCACCAGGGGAACAGTGGCCGAGACGTCTCCATCTGAGACCTCAGCTTTTTTCAAGAGAGAAACATGAAACACCGGAATAATCTTCCAGGAAGTAGGAAGCTCCAACTTAACAGCGGATTGGTTAATAACCTGAAGCACCTTAAAGGGCCCTACAAACTTGGGACCCAATTTCTTAGACGGAATCCTCAAGCGCAGATTCTTAGAGGACAACCAAACCATGTCACCAATAGCAAACAAAACCTCTTGTCGTTTTCTATCAAAATACACTTTGGATCTTTTGTTAGCCTCCTGAAGATTACCACGCACATCAGTCCAAACTCTCTCCAAATCACCAGAAAAATTCTCCTCTTCAGGTACAGCCGATCCCAACTTGGAAAATGACCCAAACGACGGATGTGTCCCAGTACAACAAAAAAAAGGCGAACAACCAGCAGAAGCGGATGTATGGTTGTTAAGAGCAAACTCAGCAAGTGGCAGAAACTCAGACCACCCCTCTTGATTATCAGTCACAAAACAATGCAAGAACTGCTCAACATCCTGGTTTTTCCTTTCTGTCTGGCCATTAGACTCAGGATGATATCCAGATGAAAACGACAAATGAACTCCCAACCTGTCACAAAAAGCGAGCCAAAAACGAGCCACAAACTGAGGTTCCCTATCAGAAACAATGTCAGTAGGAACGCCATGTAGTCTGACAATTTCCTTGACAAAGGCCTTAGCGAGAGTCTTAGCGCAGGGCAGTTTGATGAAAGGAACCAAGTGACACATCTTGCTAAAACGGTCCACGACCACCCAGATGACAGTGAAACCCTCAGAGGGGGGAAGGTCAGTAATAAAGTCCATAGCCAAATGTGTCCAAGGTGCACTAGGGACCTCCAGAGGGCAAAGCAACCCTGCACCAGGAGTATGAGAAGACTTAGATCTAGCACACACAGTGCATTGACGCACCCACTTAATGACTTCCTTCTGCCATCCAGGCCACCAAAAGCTGCGACCCATAAGTCTCTTGGTCTCAGAGATTCCAGGATGACCTGCCAACCGAGAGTCATGACATTCAACAAACAAATCTCTCCACAGGGTACCAGGCACAAACAACCTCCTATTCGGCGTGTTAGATGGGGCATTCTCCTGTGCTTTAAGAATCTCATCTTCCAACACAGAGTCCAAAACAGCAATAACAACCCCCTCTTGCAAAATGTTCTCCTCCTCAGTACCCACCGTAGGAGAAAAGCAGCGAGACAAAGCATCAGCTTTAACATTTTTAGTACCTGGGATGTAAGTAACAGTAAAATTAAACCGCGAGAAAAACAGTGCCCACCTAGCCTGACGGTCATTCAAGCGCTTGGCAGCATCAAGGTAGACCAGATTTTTATGATCGGTGAAGACTTGAACGGGAAATTCCGCTCCCTCCAAAAAATGACGCCAGTGTTCAAATGCGAGTTTAATTGCCAACAATTCCCGATTACCGATATCATAATTTAGTTCAGACTCAGAAAATTTCTTTGAAAACAAAGCACAGGGATGTACTCTGTTATGTTTTGGTAGCTGAGGAGAGCAGGCAAAAGCGGCAATACACCAGAGAGGTTGGAATCTACTGGATTGCAGTACCCTGACTAACCACCACAACTAAAGGCAGCCGTGGAGCGTTCATACGTTGGTCCTAGACGCCTTGTCACAGCCTGAGAGGCTAACTACACCTAAAGATAGAAAGAGGAAAGCTATCTGCCCCGGAGCAGATCCCCAAAGAACATAGGAAGCCCCCAAACATGTAATGGCGGTTAGACAAGAGGAAATACAGACACAGACAGAAAATAGTATGAGCAAACGCTGGGGCCCAATCTGCCTAGACAGAAAAGGATAGGAAGGATACTTACTGCAATTCCAAAACACCCTAAAAAAAAGCCAACGCTACATATTGCAAAAACAACTGAGATCACACGACCTCTACCACCTAAATTAGTTCTCTGGTGTAACAAAACTAAGCCGCAGCCACAGAAAAAACTGGAAAAGGCAAATGAACAAACAACAGTGGCTCCAGAGGAACCGAGAGGAGACCAAGCCCCCCGGGGAGGGGAACCTGGCCAACCTCACAGAAATGCAGAGAAAAATGCAAATGGCAAGCACAAAAACAAAAAAACAGAAAATATCTTATCTGAGAGCAGGAGAAGAGGCAAGACTCAGCAAGCTTCCAAGTGAACCAGGAACCACAGTTGAGACAAGAACAACTGATCATCGGCAACCATGATGGGGGGAAACCTCCCTTATATCCAGCCAGTCTGTAATTCCTGATTGCCAATCCTCATTGAATGGTTCAGTACTGTTTGTAACCACCAGAAGGAGCTTCTGCTCAGAATTCATTTCTAAAACATTCATAACAGTACCCCCCCTTGAGGAGGGGTCACCAAACCCTCATTTGTGCAACCAGGTCGGTCAAGATGAGCTCTGTGATATGCACGGATCAGTCTCCTAGCATGGATGTCCGAAGCAAACACCCAAGAATTGTCCTCCTGACCATAACCTCTCCACTAGTGTTGAGCGATATTGCTCGATATCTAAAAATATCGTATCGAAATTGTATCGCCGATAGCACTAAATATCGTCGATATCCGATTCCGATTGCAGAAGTCCAATATAAGTCTATGGGAACAAAATATCGCAACTAAAAAAAACCTTTATTTCCTTGTAAACACTAAATATACACACATAGAATACATATATATATATAATACATGTCATTGTGACATATATATATACATATATGTATAGTTTATACACTTCTACATAGTAAAATATCCTCTGATTCAATTGCCGGGTAAAGCCGGCTTCTGTGAAAAGACAGAAGCACCCGACATGAAATGACACTTGGTGTACATAGGGTTAACCATGTCTTTTCATGTCGTTTGCAATCTGATTTGCACAAACAATTACATCAGTCTATGTGTGCAAAATTTCACACCTGTAGGGGTTAATTAAAGGTGTAAATTCGTTGTAAAAAAAACGGACTTTTTTGCTACGAATTTACACCTTTAATTAACCCCTACAGGTGTGAAATTTTGCACACTTACACTCATGTAATTGTTTGTGCAAATCAGATATCAAACTACATGAAAAGACATGGTTAACTCTATGTAAACCAAGTGTCATTTCATGTCGGGTTCTGCATTTTCACAAAAGCCGGCAATTGAATTAGCGGCTATTATACTATGTAGAAGTGTATGAACTAAAAATATAAATATATATATATATATGTGTCACAAATTTAATGACATGTATATATATATATATGAGGTGTAAAATTGCTGAAAAAAAAGGCGAGGGCTCCCGCCCTATTTTCGCAACCAGACAGACAAAGCCAGTGAGTGGGGGAAGATAATAATAGCCCAGAGAGGGACCATTATTTTTGGCCTCCCCGGCTACTAACATCTGTCCCCAGACACCCCAGAAAGGGCAAATCTCTAATTAGATTTGCCCTTTCTGGCACTTTGCCCGTCTATTCCCATTGCCCTGTAGCGGTGGCGAATGGGTTAATAAGGGGTTAAAATGACCTTGCAATTGAAAGGTCACTTTAAGCCAGGTTAATAATTGAGAGCTGTCAATTAGACAACTATCAATTATTAATCCTATTGTATGAAAGAAAAATCAAACACACACACTTTAATAAAAAAGAAGTTTAATGAAATAATCACACAGTTTTTGACCATATTTTATTTTCCTGCTAAAACCATTTCCTGTAATAAAAATAAAATAATAAAGCAAAATTATTCTTACCAATCCGATGTACAGTCAGGTCCCACGGTGTAATCCTTCAGAAAGGGTTAATGTTTACTGCAGGGACCGCAGCTAATGCTGCAGCCTCACAGTAAACCCCCAAATGAATGAGTTCCTCTCCTGGCTGACAGGAGAGGAAGTGGAAAGCTTAATTGACTGCTTTCCACTTTCACTTCAGGTCAGCCAGGGACACAATCAGTGACGTCAGAGGGAACTGGTTAACAAAAATAGGGGATCCCCTCGAAAAAAATTGGCGTGGGGTCCCCCCTATTTTTGTTAACCAGCCAGATGAAGCAGACCGCTGAGGCCTGGATTTTCAGGCTGTTAAGGAGCCAAGATCCATGGACCTTGCCAGCCTGATAATACCAGGCCACAGCAGTCTGCATATCTTGGCTGATTAACAAAAATAGGGGATCCCCTCGAAAAAAATTGGCGTGGGGTCCCCCCTATTTTTGTTAACCAGCCAGATGAAGCAGACCGCTGAGGCCTGGTTTTTCAGGCTGGTAAGGATCCAATATCCATGGACCTTGCAAGCCTGATAATACCAGGCCACAGCAGTCTGCTTAGCTTGGCTGGTTAACAAAAATAGGGGATCCCCTCGAAAAAAAAAACGGCGTAGGGGTCCCCCTATTTTTGTTAACCAGCCAAGTAAAATGCAGACTGCTGCGGCCTGGTATTAAAAGACTGTCAAGGCCCATGGATTTTGGCCCTCAACAGCCTGATAATACCAGGCTACAGCAGCCCCACATTTGGCGCATCAAAAGATGTGCCAATTGTGGCACTTTACCCGGCTCTTTCCACTTGCCCTGTAGCGGTGGCAAGCGGGGTAATAAGGGGTTAATGTCACCGTTGATTGCACGGTGACAATAAGCCCGGTTAATAATGGAGAGGTGTCAATAAGACACCGATCCATTATTAATCCCAAAGTTATTAAATGCATAAAAAAAAGACAAAGCAAGAAAAAAGTATTTTAATGAAATAAAAGAGACAACACACTTTTCATTTCTTTTATTGTACTCTCATTCCTGCGACGCCATCGATCGCCTGTAAAAAAAGAAAAAAAACAAACCAACAGTATACCACCTGTCCGACGCAGTCCATAACGACAGTCCCACGACGATCCAGCTCTGCTACATCGCAATGACAGGCAGAGCCTGTCATCGCGACGCAGCACAGCTGATTACCTGCTTCCCCGGCGGTGACGTCATCGGACTGACTGCTTTACGGCCGGGATTACCCAGCAGTCACTGCAGTTATCGCGAGAAACTGCATGTGAAAGCCGAGGAGAAGAGGATGGCGGCCATGAAGCAGTCCGGGATGTGACCGCCGGAGATCTTCTGCCAGGTAAGTGCCGCTGACTCCTGACAGACCCGACCGACGGACACTGACAGTGACAGACCCGACCGACGGACACAGACAGTGACAGTGACAAATCCGATTCCGGTATTCGATAAGACGAAAATATCGAAACGAATTATCGAAAGGCCGATAGAGCTAATATCGGCCGATAGCCGATATTTGCATTATCGTATCGCTCAACACTACTCTCCACTTAACCAAATACTGGAGTTTCCGTCTAGAAAAACGAGAATCCAATATTTTCTCAACCACATACTCCAGATTGCCCTCAACCAAAACAGGGTCAGGGGGCGCAGCCATAGGAACCACTGGCTCGACAAACCTCTTCAATAAGGACTTGTGGAACACGTTATGGATCTTAAATGTCCCTGGAAGAAGTAAACGAAAGGAAACAGGATTAAGAATCTCCATGATCTTATAAGGTCCAATGAACCTAGGCTTAAACTTAGGAGATGCAACTCTCATGGGGATATTTCTTGAGGACAACCAGACCAAGTCCCCCACTTTAAACCGAGGACCATCAGTCCTATGCCGGTTGGCAAACCGTTGGGCCTTCTCCTGAGAGAGGGACAACCTCTCCACTACCTGGTCCCAAATCTGCTGCATACGCTCCACAACAGAGTCAACACCCGGACAGACAGAAGCCTCCGTCTGTCCCGAAGAAAATCGAGGGTGAAACCCAAAATTGCAGAAAAATGGAGACATCAAAGTGGCAGAGCTTGCCCTATTATTAAGAGCAAACTCAGCCAAAGGCAAAAAAGAGACCCAGTCATCTTGATCAGCAGACACAAAGGATCTCAGATAAGTCCCAATGTCTGGTTTGTTCTCTCACTTTGTCCATTGGTCTGAGGATGAAAAGCAGAGGAGAAAGACAATTGAACACCAAGTTTAGAACAAAAAGTCCTCCAAAATCTGGAAACAAACTGGACTCCTCTGTCAGACACAATGTTCTCAGGAATGCCGTGTAACCGAACCACGTGCTGAAGGAACAAAGGCACCAATTCAGAGGAGGAAGGCAACTTAGGTAATGGCACAAGATGTATCATCTTGGAAAACCTATCACAAATCACCCAGATAACGGTCATTCTCTGAGAAACAGGGAGGTCGGAAATAAAATCCATAGAGATATGGGTCTATGGTCTCTTGGGCACAGGCAATGGCATCAACAAACCACTAGAGCGAGAGCAAGGCTTGGAGCGAGAGCAAGTCCCACAGGACTGCACAAACTCCCTGACGTCACGAGACAAAGTAGGCCACCAAAAGGACCGACTCACCAAGTCTCTGGTACCAAAAATTCCGGGATGACCGGCCAACGCGGAACAATGAATCTCAGACATCACACTCTTCACCACTGGTCTGGGACAAACAATTTCCCAACAGGGCAGCGCTCGGGTTTATCCTCCTGACACCCCTCCAGAGCCAGTCTCAAATTGGGCGAGATGGCGGAAAGAACTACACCCTCTTTCAAAATAACAGCAGGATCAGATAACTCAGGAGAGTCCGCAAGGAAACTCCTCGAGAGGGCATCCGCCTTAACATTCTTAGTGCCAGGAAGAAAGGAAACCACAAAATTAAAACGTGTGAAAAACAAGGCCCACCTGGCCTGTCTAGGATTAAGTCGCTTGGCTGATTCCAGATAAACCAGATTCTTATGGTCCGTGAGGACCACCACCTGATGTTTGGCTCCCTCCAGCCAATGTCTCCACTCTTCAAAAGCCCACTTCATGGCCAATAACTACCGATTACCCACGTCATAATTACGTTCAGTTGGAGAAAATTTTCTAGAGAAAAAAGCACAAGGGTTACTTTTAGAGGTCTCAGGATCTCTTTGGGACAAAACGGCACCTGCCCCAATTTCAGAGGCATCAACCTCCACCTGAAATGGCAGAGAAACATCAGGCTGCCGTAGAACAGGAGCAGAAGTGAATCTCTGTTTAAGTTGCTGAAACGCAGAGACTGCCTCAGGAGGCCAATTCACCACATCAGAACCCTTTTTGGTCAAATCAGTCAATGGTTTTAACAATAACAGAGAAATTACCAATGAATTTACAATAAAAATTGGCAAAACCCAAGAATCTCTGAAGAGCCTTTAATGAAGTAGGTTGGACCCAATCACAGATGGCCTGAACCTTGACCGGGTCCATTTCAATAACAGATGGAGACAAAATGAATCCCAGAAATGAGATCCTCTGTACGCCAAAAAGACACTTTGATCCCTTCACATACAGAGCATTCTCTCTCAAAATCTGGAACACAGTCCGAACATGTTTCACATGAGAGTCCCAGTCATTATTTATTTGGATGATATCTTGATTTTTTCCAATCAGAAATTTATCCACAAAATCCCTGAAAATGTCATTCATAAAGGACTGGAAGACAGAAGGAGCATTAGTGAGCCCAAAGGGCATCACTAGGTACTCAAAATGCCCCTCTGGGGTATTAAACGCCGTCTTCCATTCATCCCCGTGCTTAATGCAAATAAGGTTATACGCCCCCCTGAGGTCAAGCTTGGTAAACCAAGTAGCACTTTTCACCCTGGAAAACAGGTCAGAAATCAAGGGTAGCGGATATTGATATTTCACAGTGATATTGTTCAAGAGACGATAATCAATACACGGCCTTAATGAACCATCCTTTTTGGCCACAAAGAAAAAACCAGCACCCAAGGGTGAAGAGGATGGTCTGATATGACCCTTCTCCAATGACTCCTTGATATAAGACCGCATAGCGTCATGTTCAGGTACAGACAAGTTAAAAAGGCGACCTTTAGGGAATTTACTACCAGGCACTAATTCAATAGCGCAGTCATAGCTCCTATGGGGGGCAAGGATGCAGATTTACTTTCGCTAAACACATCAGAAAAATCAGTCAAAAAGTCAGGCACATCTTGAGCCTGGGGAGAGGCAGAAAAAACAGGAGTGTTGGCATTACCACATTTGCAGCCCCAACTGGTTACAGACACAGATTTTCAATCCAAAACAGGATTATGAGACTGCAACCAAGGGAAACCTAGTACAATAATGTCATGCAGATTATACAGCACCAAAAATTTGCAACTCTCCTGATGATCAGGTTCAACCCTCATTATCACCTGAGTAGAGAACTGGGGTTTATTCTCAGCCAAAGGGGTAGAATCAATCCCCAGTAGGGGAATAGACTTCCGTAGGGGTATCAAGGGAAACCCACAACGTTTAGCAAAATCAAAATCCATCAGGTTAATAGCTGCTCCCGAATCAACAAAAGCCTGAGCAGAAAATGTGGACAGGGAGCAAATCAGGGTAACAGTCAACAGAAATTTAGTCTGAACACTACCCAAGACAACTGAGCGTGCAAAACGTCTTCCCCGCTTAGGGCAGACTGAAATAGCATGAGAGGCATCACCACAGTAGAAACATAACCCATTGCGTTTTCGAAACTCATGACGCTGTGCCCCAGAAGCCACTCTATCTCACTGCATGGGTTCAGAAGCTGGTTCACAAGGCAACACCATTCCACGCATACCTCTACGCTCAAGCAAACGTCTGTCAATTTGAATCGCCAATGACATAGAATCATTGAGACCAGAGGGAGCAGGGAAACCCACCATAACATCTTTTACATTCTCTGACAGACCCTTCTGAAAAAGGGCTGCCAAAGCATCATCCTTCCATTTGGTTAGAACTGCCCACTTTCGGAATTTCTGAGAGTAAAACTCAGCATCCTCAAGCCCCTGATTTAATGCCAACAAGGTTTTTTCAGCTTGATCAGTGACATTAGGTTCATCGTACAATAACCCCAAAGCCAGAAAAAATGCATCAACATTACTCAAAACAGGTTCCCTTGGTGTCAGGGAAAAAGCCCAATCCTGAGGATCGCCGCGCAGGAGAGAGATGACAATTTGAACCTGCTGTGCTGCGTTCCCTGAGAACTTAGGTTTTAAGGCAAAAAACAACTTACAGTTATTTTTGAAATTCTGAAATTTAGCTCGATCCCCCAAAACAAATCTGGCATGGGGATCCTAGGTTCCACAACCGGCAACCCTGCAAGATAGGTAGCAATACTCCGAACTTCAGTGGCAAGCTGATCCACACGGCCAGACAACTGTGCAAACTCCATTGAAGAAAAAAAAAATCCTCCTCAGCACCCAGAGAAAGAGAGGGAAAAAAAAAATGCAGGAAAAAAAAATCTCTGACAACCCTCTTCTTTCCACACTATTTTTCCCTTCTGTGAGTACCATATAATTTTCAGTTAGGGCCGGTGATACTGTTATGTTTTGGTAGCTGAGGAGAGCAGGCAAAAACGGCAATACACCAGAGAGGTTGGAATCTCCTGGATTGCAGCACCCTGACTAACCACCACAACTAAAGGCAGCCGTGGAGCGTTCCTACGTTGGTCCTAGACGCCTCGTCACAGCCTGAGAGGCTATCTACACCTAAAGATAGAAAGAGGAAAGCTATCTGCCCCGGAACAGATCCCCAAAGAACATAGGAAGCCCCCAAACATGTAATGGCGGTTAAGCCTGGGTCTCACATAGCGATACACCAGCGATCCCGACAACGATCAGGATCGCTGGTGTATCGCTACATTATCGCTGCTGAGCTGCCAAACAGGCAGCTCAGGCAGCGATCAGCACAAGGACACTGCGGGTAAACATCGCTTAGTTACCCGCAGCGTACCTTGGATATCAGCGCCCTGATGCAGGGAGCTGGTAACCAAGGTACACATCGGGTTTCCAGGCGCTGCGCGGTGCCTGGAAACCCGCTGTGTACCTTGGTTACCAGCTCCCTGCTTCAGGGCGCTGGTATCCAAGATACACAGCGGGTTTCTAGGCACAGCCCAGCGCCTGGAAACCCGCTGTGTACCTTGGTTACCAGCGGATCGCTGGTCTCCCGCCTGTCACACGCAGCGATGCGTGCCTGTCAGCGGGAGACCAGCGATCAAAAAAATGTCCAGGACATTCAGCGACGATCAGCGATACCCAGCAGGGGGGCTGATCGTCGCTGAATGTCACACACAGCGATATCGCTGCGGAGCTCGCTGCTGCGTCACAAAACTAGTGACTCAGCAGCGATCTCGCTAACGAGATCGCTGTGTGAGACGGGGGCTTTAGACAAGAGGAAATACAGACACAGACAGAAAATAGTATGAGCAAACGCTGGGGCCCAATCTGCCTAGACAGAAAAGGATAGGAAGGATACTTACTGCAATTCCAAAAAACCCTAAAAAAAAGCCAACGCTACTAATTGCAAAAACACCTGAGATCACACGACCTCTACTGTTGTGAATGGACTTGAAATGAGTTCTGAGCAGAGGCTCCCTCTGGTGGTTACAAGCGGTACTGGACTGTCCAGTGAAGATTGTGAGGATTGGGAATCAGGTGTTACTGACTGGTCTTATATAAGGGAGTCGCCTTCCCATCAGGGTTGCCGGTGATCAATTGTTCTGGTCTCAATCCTTGATTCCTGTTTCCTTTGTAGCCTGCTGTGTCGTGTCTGCATCTCCTGCTAACAGATAAGACATTTTTCTCTTTTTGTTTTTGTGCTTGATTTTTGCATTTTGTCCTGCACTTCTGTGGGGGCCTTCAGGTCCCCTCCGGGGCTTTTGCCCTCTCAGTTTCAGGGTGGATCGATTTAAATCACGCCGATTTAAATCAACGATTTAAATCATGATTTAAATCAAATGATTTTTTTCTATTTAAATCAGATCGATTTAAATCGTGATTTTAATCATGATTTAAATCACTGATTTAAATCAAAAGATTTTTTTAATATAAATCACGATTAAAATCTAAAACTTTCAATCATTGTTCAATTAACTCTACACTTCTAGCTTGGTTTCACTTTCTGTAGCTTGGTTTCAGTTTCTTTTTCCATTCAGTTGACATGCCCAAACTTGTTGGATAGTCAGTCAGCAGTACTTGGCTGTAGTAACAATCAAACTTCAGAAGTGATCTGCGTGAGCCATGGCAGGTCGTAAGAGAGACCCTATTTGGGTTCATTTTGTTGAGATGCCAGCAGAGCTTGGAAAGAAAGGTGGGAGAGCAAAGTGCAAATACTGTCAAAAGGATATCCAAGGACTTGTTTGCCGTTTGAAATCACATTATGAAAACTGCAACCAGAAGGGAAATGAAGATGTTGATAGTGATACAACTAATGTCAATGAACCCCCACAGCTTCTTATGCACCAGGACCCTAGCACTAGTGGTAAGTCTGGCAATTACAACCTATTTTAACAGACGTTTTACTGGGATGGTTAAAGTCTATGAAAAGAAAAATTTCTAGCACTAGTTCTGGAGTATAGAATTTAAATTTATGTTAAGGCAATATTTCACAGAAGATTAACGTTAAGTAAAAATAAAAGAGTCTGTATACGCCTATTTTTTTTTTATTGTAGGCTACAATTGGCTTTTGAAGTCTGCCAAATTGACCATTTTTTTAAAAAAACATTTTTAAAACTTTTGTGACATAATTTTTTCCAGTTGCTCTGATATTACTAGTATTACAGCAACTTCACCGGAAACTTGAGTAGCATAACTTTTGAGACAGCCCTTATAGGACGAGGACCATTACATTGTTCAAAAAGTTTGTTTCAAAATATTTTCGTTATATTTCTTGAAATAAGCAGTCGAATTATATTTTTAATTACTGTGCTTTCAGGTCAAATATGGCTTGTGCTGCATGTGACAATCAATATCTGGGTACAACTTCAACAAAGCAGCCCAAAAATACATGTTTGCAGATAACGTCGTTAATGAACTAAAACCACTGGACTGGTGGAAGTCGCAATCACTTGTTCTTCCAGCGAAGATAATAAATGTAGCTACTCAGCTACTGACTGCATCGGCTTCATCGGCAGGAGTAGAGAGATTGTTTTCTTCATTTGGTTTTGTGCACACAACAGTCCGAAACCGCTTAGGAACTGCTAAAGCAGGACAACTAGTTTTCCTATTAAAAGTCTTAAATAAACAGTAGGCTTAAAGGACTGATGTATTCACTGAAGATGTTTGCTTACTTCAAACTTTAGAGATAGGCTATTGTTAAAAAGTACTTACTCTCTGTAGTTCAATTCTGATTGTTTAATAGTGCAAATAAAAATTATTAGGTTTCATAATCATCAACTGTTTTAATATTTTTATTTGTGTAAAATAATTTGATTTGCAAAAAGAAAAAATTTTGCTTGTGTACAACTTGATTAAAAAATCCTATTTAAATCAAAAAAATCCGATTTAAATCAAAAAATCCAATTTAAATAAAAAAAATCCGATTTTTTTGTTTTTTTTTTAAAAAATCATGATTTTTATCCACCCTGCTCAGTTTAGTTCAGCCACTGATGTTTTTACATTTGCTTTTTTCCAGTTTTTTCAGTGGCTGCTGTTTTGATTTTGTTACACCAGAGAACTAATTTAGGTGGTAGAGGTCGTGTGATCTCAGGTGTTTTTGAAATTAGTAGAGTTGGTGCTTTTCAGGGTTTTTTGGGATTGCAGTAAGTACCCTTCCTATCCTTTTCTATTTAGGTAGTTTGGGCCCCAACGTTTGCTCATACTATTTTCTGTCTGTGTCAGTATTTCTTCTTGTCTAACAGCCATTACATGTTTGGGGCTTTCTATGCTCTTTGGGGATCTGCTCCGGGCAGATAGCTTTCCTCTTTCTACCTTTAGGTGTAGTTAGTTTCTCAGGCTGTGACGAGGCGTCTAGGACCAACGTAGGAACGCTCCACGGCTGCCTCTAGTTGTGGTGGTTAGTCAGGGTACTGCAATCTCATAGATTCCAACTGCTCTGGTTATTTCCTTTTTTACCTGCACTCCTCAGCTACCGAAACATAACAGTATCACCGGCCTAAAAAATTGAAAATTGTATGGTACTCACAGAAGGGAAAAATATTGTGAAAGAAAAAAGGTTGTCAGAGTTGTCAGAGATATTTTTCTGTTTGTTGCATTTTTTTTTTTTTCCCTCTGTATCTCTGGGTGCTGGGGAGGATTTTTTTGTCTCAATGGAGTTTGCACAGTTGTCTGGCCGTGTGGATCAGCTTGCCACTGAGGTTCGGAGTATTGCTGCCTATCTTGCTGGGTTGCCTGTTGTGGAACCTAGGATTCCCATGCCAGATTTGATTTTAGGGGATCGAGCTAAGTTTTTGAATTTCAAAAATAACTGTAAATTGTTTTTTGCCTTAAAATCTAAGTCCTCAGGGAACGCAGCGCAGCAGGTTCAAATTGTCATCTCTCTCCTGCGCGGCGATCCTCAGGATTGGGCTTTTTCCCTGACACCTGGGGATCCTGTTTTGAGTGATGTTGATGCATTTTTTCAGGCTTTGGGGTTATTGTACGATGAGCCTAATGTCACTGATCAAGCTGAAAAAGCCTTGTTGGCATTAAATCAGGGGCTTGATGACGCTAAGTTATACTGTCAGAGATCCCGCAGGTGGGCAGTCCTGACCAAATGGAATGACGACGCTTTGGCAGCCCTTTTTCGGAAGGGTCTGTCAGATAATGTAAAGGATGTTATGGTGGGATTCCCTGTCCCCTCTGGTCTCAATGATTCTATGTCATTAGCGATTCAAATTGATAGACGTTTGCGTGAGCGGAGAAGTATACGTGGAATAGTGTTGCCTTGTGAACCTGCTTCTGAACCCATGCAGTGTGATAGAGTGGTTTCTGGGGCACAGCATCATGAGTTTCGTAAGCGCAATGGGTTATGTTTCTACTGTGGTGATGCCTCTCATGCTATTTCAGTCTGCCCTAAGCGGGGAAGACGTTTTGCACGCTCAGTTGTCTTGGGTAGTGTTCAGACTAAGTTTTTATTAACTGTTACTCTGATATGCTCTCTGTCCTCATTTTCTGCTCAGGCTTTCGTTGATTCGGGAGCAGCTATTAACCTGATGGATTTTGATTTTGCTAAACGTTGCGGGTTTCCCTTGATACCCCTACAGAAGTCTATTCCCCTACTGGGGATCGATTCTACCCCTTTGGCTGAGAATAAACCTCAGTTCTCTACTCAGGTGATAATGAGGGTTGAACCTGATCATCAGGAGAGCTGCAAATTTTTGGTTCTGTATAATCTGCATGACATTATCGTGCTGGGTTTCCCTTGGTTACAGTCTCATAATCCTGTTTTGGATTGGAAATCTGTGTCTGTAACCATTGATTTTTCTGATGTGTTTAGCGAAAGTAAATCTGCATCCTTGCCTCCCCATAGGAGCTATGACTGTGCTATTGAATTAGTGCCTGGTAGTAAATTCCCTAAAGGTCGCCTTTTTAACTTGTCTGTACCTGAACATGACGCTATGCGGTCTTATATCAAGGAGTCATTGGAGAAGGGTCATATCAGACCATCCTCTTCACCCTTGGGTGCCGGTTTTTTCTTTGTGGCCAAAAAGGATGGTTCATTAAGGCCGTGTATTGATTATCGTCTTTTGAACAATATTACTGTGAAATATCAATATCCGTTACCCTTGATTTCTGACCTGTTTTCCAGGGTGAAAAACGCTACTTGGTTTACCAAGCTTGACCTCAGGGGGGCATATAACCTTATTCGCATTAAGCACGGGGATGAATGGAAGACGGCATTTAACACCCCTGAGGGGCATTTTGAGTACCTTGTGATGCCCTTTGGGCTCACTAATGCTCCTTCTGTCTTCCAGTCCTTCATGAATGACATTTTCAGGGATTTTGTGGACAAGTTTCTGATTGTTTATTTGGATGATATCTTGATTTTTTCTAATGACTGGGACTCTCATGTGAAACATGTTCGAACTGTATTCCAGATTTTGAGAGAATGCTCTGTATGTGAAGGGATCAAAGTGTCTTTTTGGCGTACAGAGGATCTCATTTTTGGGATTCATTTTGTCCCCATCTGTTATTGAAATGGACCCGGTCAAGGTTCAGGCCATCTGTGATTGGGTCCAACCTACTTCATTAAAGGCTCTTCAAAGATTTTTGGGTTTTGCCAATTTTTATCGTAAATTTATTGGTAATTTCTCGGTTATTGTTAAACCATTAACTGATTTGACCAAAAAGGGTTCTGATGTGGTGAATTGGCCTCCTGAGGCAGTCTCTGCATTTCAGGAACTTAAGCAGAGATTCACTTCTGCTCCTGTTCTACGGCAGCCTGATGTTTCTCTGCCATTTCAGGTGGAGGTTGATGCCTCTGAAATTGGGGCAGGTGCCGTTTTGTCCCAAAGAGATCCAGAGACCTCTAAAAGTAACCTTGTGCCTTTTTCTCTCGAAAATTTTCTCTTACTGAACGTAATTATGACGTGGGTAATCGGGAGTTATTGGCCATGAAGTGGGCTTTTGAAGAGTGGAGACATTGGCAGGAGGGAGCCAAACATCAGGTGGTGGTCCTTACGGACCATAAGAATCTGGTTTATCTGGAATCTGCCAAGCGACTTAATCCTAGACAGGCCAGGTGGGCCTTGTTTTTCACACGTTTTAATTTTGTGGTTTCCTTTCTTCCTGGCACTAAGAATGTTAATGCGGATGCCCTCTCGAGGAGTTTCCTTGCGGACTCTCCTGAGGTATCTGATCCTTCTGTTATTTTGAAAGAAGGTGTAGTTCTTTCCGCCATCTCGCCCAATTTGAGACTGGCTCTGGAGGGGTGTCAGGAGGATAGGCCCGAGCGCTGCCCTGTTGGGAAATTGTTTGTCCCGGACCAGTGGAAAAAGAGTGTGATGTCTGAGATTCATTGTTCCGCGTTGGCCGGTCATCCCGGAATTTTTGGTACCAGAGACTTGGTTAGTCGGTCCTTTTGGTGGCCTACCTTGTCTCGTGATGTCAGGGAATTTGTGCAGTCCTGCGGGACTTGCTCTCGCTCCAAGCCTTGCTCTCGCTCTAGTGGTTTGTTGATGCCATTGCCTGTGCCCAAGAGACCATGGACCCATATCTCTATGGATTTCATTTCCGATCTCCCTGTTTCTCAGAGAATGACCGTCATCTGGGTGATTTGTGATAGGTTTTCCAAGATGATACATCTTGTGCCTGTCAGGAGTCGAACCCAGTACCTCTTGTCCACTGGCCAGCAGCTCTACCATCTGAGCTATTCTGCTGGCTGCAAAGTTCCTTGCTGAACCCAGATACCATTGACTGTTCTTCCTGATTGGCTACACCTAGTGCTCTCTTGATTGGGCCTCTGATTGCCAATTACACACCCTATATAAACCTGGCCCTGTGGGTGTGTCATTGCGAGATTATTGTGCTTCCAGCCTTTAGTCAAGCTCTTTCTCCTGCTGTTCCTGCTGCTACAAACACTGCTCTCCTGTGTACCGACCTCCTGCTGCCACCTGACTACGTTATCTGCCTGCTCCTCTGCTACCGAACTGCCTTTCCTGTGTACCGACCTCCTGCTGCCACCTGACTACGTTATTTGCCTGCTTCCCTGCTACAAACACTGCCTTTCCTGTGTACCGACCTCGGCCTGCCTTCTGACTACGCTACCTGCCTCTGCTTTCCCTAGTGTTTGCAGTAACATCGGCTCCAACCCAGACGGGATCCTGACAGTGCCATTACCTAAGTTGCCTTCCTCCTCTGAATTGGTGCCTTTGTTCCTTCAGCACGTGGTTCGTTTACACGGCATTCCTGAGAACATTGTGTCTGACAGAGGAGTCCAGTTTGTTTCCAGATTTTGGAGGACCTTTTGTTCTAAACTTGGTGTTCAGTTGTCTTTCTCCTCGGCGTTTCATCCTCAGACCAATGGTCAAACTGAGAGAACAAACCAGACATTGGAGACTTATCTAAGATGCTTTGTGTCTGCTGATCAGGATGACTGGGTCTCTTTTTTGCCTTTGGCTGAGTTTGCTCTTAATAATAGGGCTAGCTCTGCCACTTTGATGTCTCCATTTTTCTGTAATTCTGGGTTTCACCCTCGATTTTCTTCAGGACAGACGGAGGCTTCTGCCTGTCCAGGTGTTGACTCTGTTGTGGAGCGTATGCAACAGATTTGGGACCAGGTAGTTGAGAGGTTGTCCCTCTCTCAGGAGAGGGCCCAGCGGTTTGCTAACCGGCATAGGACTGATGGTCCTCGGTTTAAAGTGGGGGACTTGGTCTGGTTGTCCTCAAAAAATATTCCTATGAGAGTGGCATCTCCTAAATTTAAGCCTAGGTTCATAGGACCTTATAAGATCATGGAGATTTTTAATCCTGTTTCCTTTCGTTTGCTTCTTCCAGGGACATTTAAGATCCATAACGTGTTCCACAAGTCCTTGTTGAAGAGGTTTGTTGAGCCAGTGGTTCCTACTGCTTTGCCTCCTGACCCTGTTCTGGTTGAGGGCAATATGGAGTTTGTGGTTGAGAAAATATATGAATTCTCGTTTTTCTAGACGGAAACTCCAGTATTTGGTTAAGTGGAGAGGTTATGGTCAGGAAGACAATTCTTGGGTGTTTGCTTCGGACATCCATGCTAGGAGACTCATCCGTGCGTATCATAGAACTCATCCTGACCGACCTGGTTGCTCAAGTGAGGGTTCGGTGACCCCTCCTCAAGGGGGGGGTACTGTTGTGAATGGACTTGAAATGAGTTCTGAGCAGAGGCTCCCTCTGGTGGTTACAAGCGGTACTGGACTGTCCAGTGAAGATTGTGAGGATTGGGAATCAGGTGTTACTGACTGGTCTTATTTAAGGGAGTCGCCTTCCCATCAGGGTTGCCGGTCATCAATTGTTCTGGTCTCAATCCTTGATTCCTGTTTCCTTTGTAGCCTGCTGTGTCGTGTCTGCATCTCCTGCTAACAGATAAGACATTTTCTTCTTTTTTTTTTGTGCCTGATTTTTGCATTTTGTCCTGCACTTCTGTGGGGGCCTTCAGGGTCCCCTCCGGGGGCTTTTGCCCTCTCAGTTTAGTTCAGCCACTGATGTTTTGTACATTTGCTTTTTCCAGTTTTTTCAGTGGCTGCTGTTTTGATTTTGTTACACCAGAGAACTAATTTAGGTGGTAGAGGTCGTGTGATCTCAGGTGTTTTTGAAATTAGTAGAGTTGGTGCTTTTCAGGGTTTTTTGGGATTGCAGTAAGTGCCCTTCCTATCCTTTTCTATTTAGATAGTTTGGGCCCCAACTTTTGCTCATACTATTTTCTGTCTGTGTCAGCATTTCTTCTTGTCTAACCGCCATTACATGTTTGGGGGCTTTCTATGTTCTTTGGGGATCTGCTCCGGGGCAGATAGCTTTCATCTTTCTATCTTTAGGTATAGTTAGTTTCTCAGGCTGTGACGAGGCGTCTTGGACCAACGTAGGAACGCTCCACGGCTGCCTCTAGTTGTGGTGGTTAGTCAGGGTACTGCAATCTCATAGATTCCAACTGCTCTGGTGTATTGCCTTTTTTACCTGCACTCCTCAGCTACCAAATCATAACAGAGGACCTTTTGTTCTAAAATTGGTGTTCAATTGTCTTTCTCCTCGGCGTTTCATCCTCAGACCAATGGTCAAACTGAGAGAACAAACCAGACATTAGAGACTTATCTAAGATGCTTTATGTCTGCTGATCAGGATGACTGGGTCTCTTTTTTGCCCTTGGCTGAGTTTGCTCTTAATAATAGGGCTAGCTCTGCCACTTTGATGTCTCCATTTTTCTGTAATTCTGGATTTCACCCTCGATTTTCTTCAGGACAGACGGAGGCTTCTGTCTGTCCAGGTGTTGACTCTGTTGTGGAGCGTATGCAACAGATTTGGGACCAGGTAGTGGAGAAGTTGTCCCTCTCTCAGGAGAGGGCCTAGCGGTTTGCTAACTGGCATAGGACTGATGGTCCTCGGTTTAAAGTGGGGGACTTGGTCTGGTTGTCCTCAAAAAATATTCCTATGAGAGTGGCATCTCCTAAATTTAAGCCTAGGTTCATTGGACCTTATAAGATCATGGAGATTCTTAATCCTGTTTCTTTTCGTTTGCTTCTTCCAGGGACATTTAAGATCCATAACGTGTTCCACAAGTCCTTGTTGAAGAGGTTTGTTGAGCCAGTTGTTCCTACTGCTGTGCCTCCTGACCCTGTTCTGGTTGAGGGCAATCTGGAGTTTGTGGTTGAGAAAATATTGAATTCTCGTTTTTCTAGACGGAAACTCCAGTATTTGGTTAAGTGGAGAGGTTATGGTCAGGAAGACAATTCTTGGGTGTTTGCTTCGGACATCCATGCTAGGAGACTCATCCGTGCGTATCATAGAACTCATCCTGACCGACCTGGTTGCTCAAATGAGGGTTCGGTGACCCCTCCTCAAGGGGGGGTACTGTTGTGAATGGACTAGAAATGAGTTCTGAGCAGAGGCTCCCTCTGGTGGTTACAAGCGGTACTGGACTGTCCAGTGAAGATTGTGAGGATTGGGAATCAGGTGTTACTGACTGGTCTTATTATAAGGGAGTCGCCTTCCTATCAGGGTTGCCGGTGATCAATTGTTCTGGTCTCAATCCTTGATTCCTGTTTCCTTTGTAGCCTGCTGTGTCGTGTCTGCATCTCCTGCTAACAGATAAGACATTTTCTTCTTTTTGTTTTTGTGCTTGATTTTTGCATTTTGTCCTGCACTTCTTTTGGGGCCTTCAGGGTCCCCTCCGGGGGCTTTTGCCCTCTCAGTTTAGTTCAGCCACTGATGTTTTTACATTTGCTTTTTTCCAGTTTTTTCAGTGGCTGCTGTTTTGATTTTGTTACACCAGAGAACTAATTTAGGTGGTAGAGGTCGTGTGATCTCAGGGTTTTTGAAATTAGTAGAGTTGGTGCTTTTCAGGGTTTTTTGGGATTGCAGTAAGTACCCTTCCTATCCTTTTCTATTTAGGTAGTTTGGGCCCCAACGTTTGCTCATACTATTTTCTGTCTGTGTCAGTATTTCTTCTTGTCTAACCGCCATTACATGTTTGGGGGCTTTCTATGCTCTTTGGGGATCTGCTCCGGGGCAGATAGCTTTCCTCTTTCTACCTTTAGGTGTAGTTAGTTTCTCAGGCTGTGACGAGGCGTCTAGGACCAACGTAGGAACGCTCCACGGCTGCCTCTAGTTGTGGTGGTTAGTCAGGGTACTGCAATCTCATCGATTCCAACTGCTCTGGTGTATTTCCTTTTTTTCCTGCACTCCTCAGCTACCGAAACATAACACTCTACCACCTAAATTAGTTCTCTGGTGTAACAAAACTAAGCCGCAGCCACAGAAAAAACTGGAAAAGGCAAATGAACAAACAACAGTGGCTCCAGAGGAACCGAGAGGAGACCAAGCCCCCCGGGGAGGGGAACCTGGCCAACCTCACAGAAATGCAGAGAAAAATGCAAATGGCAAGCACAAAAACAAAAAACAGAAAATATCTTATCTGAGAGCAGGAGAAGAGGCAAGACTCAGCAAGCTTCCAAGTGAACAAGGAACCACAGTTGAGACAAGAACAATTGATCATCAGCAACCATGATGGGGGGAAACCTCCCTTATATCCAGCCAGTCTGTAATTCCTGATTGCCAATCCTCATTGAATGGTTCAGTACTGTTTGTAACCACCAGAGGGAGCTTCTGCTCAGAATTCATTTCTAAAACATTCATAACAGTACTCCATCCGTCTTTTCCTGAGACAACACCGCACCGACCCCCACAGAAGAAGCATCAACCTCAACCAAAAATGGTTTAGTCACATCAGGCTGCATAAGGATGGGAGCAGAACTGAACTTTTCCTTTAGCAACACAAAAGCCTCAATGGCCTCAGTAGTCCACTGAACAGCATCAGCACCTGTCCTGGTGAGATCGGTCACAGGTTTGGCAATCACAGAAAATTTTTTAATGAATTTTCTAAAATAATTGGCGAACCCCAAAAACCTCTGTATTGATTTCACACCAATAGGTCTAGGCCAATCCTGCACAGCTTGCACTTTCACCGGGTCCATCTCAAAACCTTCACTGGAGACAATGTAGCCCAAAAAACTAAGTGTCTGTACAGCGAACTCACATTTTTCTAGCTTGGCAAAAGTGAATTATCACTCAGTAACTAATACTTAACGCACACTCCTCCAATGAGACTCCAAATCCGGTGAATAAATCAAAATGTCATCCAAATACACAACCACACTTCTGCCGATCTAAGGTCTAAGGATGTCATTAATAAGATTCTGAAAAAAAGCCGGAGCACTGGAAAGCCCAAAAGGCATGACCAGATTCTCAAAATGACCCAGTGGAGTGTTAAACGCAGTCTTCCATTCATCCCCCTCCTTCATCCGCAACAAATTGAATGCCCCTCGAAGATCAACTTTCGAGAACCACCTGGCCCCCACTAACTGGTTAAACAAATCAGGAATCAATGGCAGTGGGTAAGGATTGCGTACAGTAATCTTATTAATCTCACGAAAGTCTAGACAAGGCCGTAAACCGCCGTCCTTTTTAACAAAAAAAATCCAACCGCCACAGGAGATTTGGAAGGCCTAATGTGACCGGTGGCCAAGCTTGTCTGTATGTATTCCTCCAAAGCCTTTCTCTCAGGAATGGTAAGATTAAATAAACGACTTTAACCCCTTCACCCCCAAGGGTGGTTTGCACGTTAATGACCGGGACAATTTTTACAATTCTGACCACTGTCTCTTTATGAGGTTATAACTCCGGAACGCTTCAACGGATCTTCGCGATTCTGAGATTGTTTTCTCGTGACATATTGTACTTCACGTTAGTGGTAAAATTTCTTCCATATAACTTGCGTTTATTTTTGAAAAAAACGCAAATATGGCGAAAATTTTGAAAATTTAGCAATTTTCAAACTTTGAATTTTTATTCCCTTAAAACAGAGAAATATGTAACACAAAATAGTTAAGAAATAAAATTTCCCACATGTCTACTTTACATCAGCACAATTTTGGAATCAAAATTTTTTTTTGTTAGGAAGTTATAAGGGTTAAAAGTTGACCAGCGATTTCTCATTTTTACAACAACAAATTTACAAAGCCATTTTTTTTAGGGACCACCTCACATTTGAAGTCACTTTGAGGGGTCTACATGACAGAAAATACCCAAAAGTGACACCATTCTAAAAACTGCACCCCTCAAGGTACTCAAAACCACATTCAAGAAGTTTATTAACCCTTCAGGTGCTTCACAGGAACTAAAGCAACGTGGAAGGAAAAAATGAATATTTAACTTTTTAGCCACAAAAATGATCTTTTACAAACTTTTTTTTTATTTTCACAAGGGTAAAAGGAGAAAATGGACAGATAAGGTTGTTATGCAATTTCTCCTGAGTACGCCAATACCCCATATGTGGGGGAAAACCACTGTTTGGGCACACGGCAGAGCTCGTAAGGGAAGGAGCGCCGTTTGACTTTTTCAAACTAAAATTGGCTGGAGTTGAGATTGGACGCCATGTCGCGCTTGGAGAACCTCTGATGCGCCTAAACAGTGGAAACCCCCCACAAGTGACACCATTTTGGAAACTAGACCCCCTAAGGTACTTATCTAGATCTGTTGTGAGCACTTTGAACCCCCAAGTGTTTCACAAAAGTTTATAATGCCTGGGTGTGAAAAAAAAAAAAAAAAATTCCACAAAAATGATTTTTTAGTCCTAAATTTTTGAATTTTCCCAAGGAAATTGGACCCCAAAAGTTGTTGTCCAATTTGTCCTGAGTACGCTGATACCCCATATGTGGGGGTGGAAAACTGTTTGGGCGCACGGCAGGGCTTGGAAAGGAAGTAGTAACGTTTTGGAATGCAGACGTTGATGGGGGTCATGTTCCGTTTGCAGTGCCCCAGATGAGCCTAAACAGTGGAAATCCCCCACAAGTGACCCCATTTTGGAAACTAGACCCCCTAAGGAACTTATCTAGATCTTTGATGAGCACTTTGAACCCCCAAGTGCTTCACACAAGTTTATAATGCCCGGGCATGAAAATAAAAAATCCTATTTTTTTCCCACAAAAATTATCTTTTAGTCACTAATTTTTTATTTTCCCAAGGGTATCAGGAGAAATTGGACCACATAAGTTGTTGTCCAATTTGTCCTGAGTACGCTGATGCCCCATATGTGGGGGGGAACCACTGTTTGGGCGCACGGCAGAGCTCGGAAGGGAAGGAGCACCATTTGACTTTTTCCAACCAAAATTGGCTGGAATTGAGATTGGATGCCATGTTGCATTTGGAGAGCCCCTGATGTGCCTAAACAGTGGAAACCCCCACAAATGACCCCATTTGGGAAACTAGACCCCCTAAGGAACTTATCTAGATCTTTGGTGAGCAATTTGAACCCTCAAGTGCTTCACACAAGTTTATAACGTAGAGCCGTAAAATTTAAAAATCATATTTTTTCCACAAAAATGATCTTTTCACCCGAATTTTTTATTTTTCCAAGGGTAACAAGACTCCAAAAGTTATTGTGCAATTTGTCCTGAGTACACTGATACCCCATATGTGGGGGTATACCACTGTTTGGGTGCATGGCAGAGTTTGGAAGGGAAGGAGCGCCGTCTCACTTTTTCAACGCAGAATTGGCTGGACGCCATGTCGTGTTTGGAGAGCTCCTGATCTGCCTAAACAGTGGAAACCCCCCACAAATGACACCATTTTGGAAACTAGACCCCTCAAGGAACTTATCTAGATGTGTGGTGAGAACTTTGAACCCCCAGGTGTTTCACTAAAGTTTATAACGTACAGCCTTAAAATAAAAAATCCTTTTTTTTTTTACAAAAATGATTTTTTCGCCCCCAATATTTTATTTTCACAAGGGTAACAGAAGAAATTGGAACCCAAAAGTTGTTGTCCAATTTGTCCTGAGTACGCTGATACCCAATATGTAGGAGAAAACTACTGTATGGGTGCACGTCAGGGCTCGGAAGGGAAGTAGTGACGCTTTGGATTGCAGACTTTGATGGAATGGTCTGGGGCGTCATGTCGCATTTGGAGAGCCCCTGATGCGCCTAAACAGTGGAAACCCCCCACAAGTGACCCCATTTTGGAAAATAGACCCCACAAGGAACTTATCTAGATGTGTGGTGAGCACTTTGAACCCCGAAGTGCTTCACAGAAGTTTATAACGCACAGCCGTAAAAATAAAAAATCCTTTTTTTCTTTACAAAAATGATTTTTTCGCCCCCAATATTTTATTTTCACAAGGGTAACAGGAGAAATTGGATCCCAAAAGTTGTTGTCCAATTTGTCCTGAGTACGCTGATACCCAATATGTGGGAGAAAACTACTGTATGGGCGCATGTCAGGGCTCGGAAAGGGAAGTAGTGACGTTTTGGATTGCAGACTTTGATGGAATGGTCTGGGGGCGTCATGTCGCATTTGGAGAGCCCCTGATGCGCCTAAACAGTGGAAATCCCCAACAAGTGACCCCATTTTGGAAAATAGACCCCACAAGGAACTTATTTAGATGTGTGGTGAGCGCTATGAAGCCCCAAGTGCTTCACAGAAGTTTATAATGTACAGCCGTAAAAACAAAAAAATCTTATTTTTTTTACAAAAATAATATTTTCGCCCCCAGTTTTTTATTTTCCCAAGGGTAACAGAAGAAATAGGACAAATTTCACAATAACTCTTGGGGTCCAGAGTACGCTGATACCCCATATGTGGGGATAAACTACTGTTTGGACGCATGGCAGAGCTCAGAAGTGAAGGAACACCGTTTGACTTTTTCAACGCAGAATTGGCTGGAATGGAGATCAGACGCCATGTCACATTTGGAGAGCCCCTGATGTGCCTAAACAGCGGAAACCCCCCAATTCTAACTCCAACCCTAACCCCAACACACCCCTAACCCTAGTCCCAACCCTAATCCCAACCCTAATCCTAACTCTAACCCTAATCCTAACTTTAGCGCCAACCCTAACCCTAACTTTAGCCGAAACCCTAACCCTAATGGGAAAATGGAAATAAATACATTTTTTTTATTTTATTATTTTTCCCTAACTAAGGGGGTGATAAAGGGGGGTTTGATTTACTATTTATAGCGGGTTTTTATGATTGGCAGCTGTCACGCTAAAAGACGCTTTTTATTGCAAAAAGTAGTTTTTTGCATCGCCACATTTTGAGAGCTATAATTTGTGCATATTTTGGCCCACAGAGTCATGTGAGGTCTTAATTTTTGCGGGACGAGGTGACGCTTTTATTGGTACCATTTTTGAGCACGTGACATTTTTTGATCGCTTTTTATTTCGATTTTTGGGAGGTTAGAATGAACAAAAATCAGCAATTCATGAATTTCTTTTGGGTGAGGCGTTTTTATTGTTCCGCGTGTGGTAAAATCGATAAAGCAGTTTTATTCTTCGGGTCAGTACGATTACGGCGATACCTCATTTATATCATTTTTTTATGTTTTGGCGCTTTTATAGAATAAAAACAATTTTATATAAAAAATAATTATTTTTGCATCGCTTTATTCTGCGAGGTATAACTTTTTTATTTTTTGCTGATGATGCTGTGTGACGGCTCGTTTTTTGCGGGACAAGATGACGTTTTCAGCGGTACCATGTTTATTTATATCGGTCTTTTTGATCGCGTGTTATTCCACTTTTTGTTCAGCGGTATGATGATAAAGCACTGATTTTTTGCTTCGTTTTTATTTTTTTTTTTTTTAAGGGGTTCACAAAAGGGGTTAACTAGTGGGACAGTTTTATAGGGGGGTCGTTACGGACGCGGCGATACCATATATGTGTACTTTTATTTATTTTTTTTTTTTTTTATTTTGGATTTTTTTTTTTACACGTTTATTTTTACTTTTTTTTACTTTTTTACTTTGTCCCAGGGTGGGACATCACTGTATTTCATCAGATCGCTGGTGTGACAGTGTGCACAGCACTCTGTCACACCAGCGATGTGACAGGCAGTGCAGGACGCTTCCTCATGCCTGCTCTCGGCAGGCACTGAGGAAGCCGCCTCCCTCCAGGACCCCAGCGCCATCTTGGATCCGGGTCCTGGGAGGGAGGAAGCCCTCAGAGCAGCGCGATCACATCGCGCTGCTCTGAGGGTCTCAGGGGGGCGCGCAGGGAGCCCCCACCCTGCGCGATCCTCCCCTGTGCCCCCAGTACACCGCGATCATGTTTGATCGCGGTGTGCAAGGGGTTAATGTGCCGGGAGCGGTCCGTGACCGCTCCTGACACACAGTCACGGGTGTCAGCTGTGATAATCAGCTGACACCCGGGGGCGATTAGCTGCGCTCCCGGAGGGAGCGCAGCTAATCGCCTATGACGTACTATCCCGTCCATGGTCAGAATGGCATGGGTTTTATGGACGGGATAGTACGTCTAATGTCAGAGAGGGGTTAAGGAAGAGTCGCTCCAGGGACAAATTCAATTGCACAATCATAATCTCTATGAGGAGGCAATACCTGCGATTCCTTATCAGAAAAAACTTTCCAAAAATCCTGAATAGGTACAGGTAACTCCCCCTTAACTACAGCAGCAATACGCCCATTACAACACTTGTCATAACAATTAGGGCTCCAGGACTTAATTTCATTGGTAGACCAATCCAGTACCGGATTGTGCAATTTTAACCAAGGTAACCCCAAAATCACCGGTGAGGGCACATTATTCAAAACTACCAAATCCAAATTCTCTTGATGAACACCATTAATAGTAAGAGGAAATTCACAGATATGGTGAGTAACCAGGGTGAATAAAAATCATGATTTTTTTAAAAAAATCAAAAAAAATCGGATTTTTTTTTATTTAAATCGGATTTTTTTGATTTAAATCGGATTTTTTAATCAAGTTGTACACAAGCAAAACTTTGTCTTTTTGCAAATCAAATTATTTTACACAAATAAAAATATTAAATAGTTGATGATTATGAAACCTAATAATTTTTATTTGCACTATTAAACAATCAGAATTGAACTACAGAGAGTAAGTACTTTTTAACAATAGCCTATCTCTAAAGTTTGAAGTAAGCAAACATCTTCAGTGAATACATCAGTCCTTTAAGCCTACTGTTTATTTAAGACTTTTAATAGGAAAACTAGTTGTCCTGCTTTAGCAGTTCCTAAGCGGTTTCGGACTGTTGTGTGCACAAAACCAAATGAAGAAAACAATCTCTCTACTCCTGCCGATGAAGCCGATGCAGTCAGTAGCTGAGTAGCTACATTTATTATCTTCGCTGGAAGAACAAGTGATTGCGACTTCCACCAGTCCAGTGGTTTTAGTTCATTAACGACGTTATCTGCAAACATGTATTTTTGAAATGGTGCAGATTCACACTTCAATTTCAGCACAGTTGCCACAATGTCATTAAAAATGTTTTTTTTTAAAAAATGGTCAATTTGGCAGACTTCAAAAGTGAATTGTAGCCTACAATAAAAAAAAAAAATAGGCGTATACACACTCTTTTATTTTTACTTAACGTTAATCTTCTGTGAAATATTGCCTTAACATAAATTTAAATTCTATACTCCAGAACTAGTGCTAGAAATTTTTCTTTTCATAGACTTTAACCATCCCAGTAAAACGTCTGTTAAAATAGGTTGTAATTGCCAGACTTACCACTAGTGCTAGGGTCCTGGTGCATAAGAAGCTGTGGGGGTTCATTGACATTAGTTGTATCACTATCAACATCTTCATTTCCCTTCTGGTTGCAGTTTTCATAATGTGATTTCAAACGGCAAACAAGTCCTTGGATATCCTTTTGACAGTATTTGCACTTTGCTCTCCCACCTTTCTTTCCAAGCTCTGCTGGCATCTCAACAAAATGAACCCAAATAGGGTCTCTCTTACGACCTGCCATGGCTCACGCAGATCACTTCTGAAGTTTGATTGTTACTACAGCCAAGTACTGCTGACTGACTATCCAACAAGTTTGGGCATGTCAACTGAATGGAAAAAGAAACTGAAAAACCCAAACTACAGAAAGTGAAACCAAGCTAGAAGTGTGGATTTAAATTTAACAATGATTGAAAGTTTTAGATTTAATCGTGATTTAATTAAAAAAATCTTTTGATTTAAATCATGATTTAAATCATGATTAAAATCACGATTTAAATCGATCTGATTTAAATGAAAAAAATCAATTGATTTAAATCATGATTTAAATCGTTTTTTAAATCGGCGGATTTAAATAATCCACTCTGTGAGTAACATTTTTCAAGGGGACCATCCACAGACCCACATTAATAGGGGAAAAGACGAAGTTTTGGTTTTTTTTTTTCCAAAAAATTTTCCCCCAATCACATTGGATTTTAAAACCCCAAAACCACAAAAACCCGAAAATCCATTAATTCCTCCTCAACAGCAGTGGGACAGAAGAAAGAAAACCTTTATTGTTTAAAAAAAAGCATACGGGGGAAAATGACCCATTTTTTTTTTTTTTTTTATTCATTTTGAAGCGCACAGATCTTTAAAAAAATGCTTAATTTTTCCACAATAGAAACCAAACCTTCAAATTCCTGCGGTCTTTTTCCCGACAGCAAAGTGCATCGCTTCAATTTCCATCGGCTCTCCAATGTCAGTACAGTCCCCCCCCCAGACTTGGAGCTGACAAAAAGAGGATTTACTCTCATTTAACCCCTTTACGCAGTCTCCATCCACCTTTTGGCTAATTGCATGCCTCTTGCAAGTTACCAGGTATAGAAAATTTGCAATCAGCAAATCTTTAACCCTTTCACTTAGCCCTGCAAGAAATAAACTTTTCAAAGCTGATATTCCCCCCCATGGGTAAACCCCCGGGAAGTGATACAATTTTTTCCACATTCCCCGATCCCTGTCTCAAACGTCTAATTCTGTCTCGCATGAAACACGATCAGGGTCGTCTACAATAACCCCCCAAAACAGAAAAAAAAAATCCACTGATTAAAGCATGGATCCAAGTTGAGAGAAAAGGCCCATCCCGAGGTTCTTTGCGCAAAAGGACATTATGAAACCCCATGCGCTGAGATTCATCACCCTAGATCTGGGGCTCAAACAAAAATACAAAAAGCAAATTTTTAAAGAAAAAAAAATTTTTTTTTCACCAAAAAAAAATCAGCAAACGTACCCTTTTTTCCCCCAAAAGTGCTCCAAACAACTACTCAGTGTTCTGGGTTTACCACCTCCAAGAAGTCCCCCCAGGGGTTGAGCCAAAAACCTGAAAAGACACCGGATGGAAACGAAAATCTTTTCCTTTGGGTTTTTTTTGGGTG